>JAVTVY010047247.1:0-22540 GCA_036873755.1 Hanleya hanleyi | reverse complement strand
ATTGAATTCTAATAGGGTGATTGAATTACCAGAGAAATTACTGCAACATCAATAGCCTACCTTCGTAAAAGATTCTCATTCCAGTTGGCTTGGACTGGTATACACGCCGAGTCGCATTGAGTATGATCGTAACGGTGTTTGTTTCGGAGAGGCTGACAAATCGTCGTCGAAACCCAGAATACTTGTTCACCAGGATTTTGGGCGATAAACCCGAGCCATCTAGGACCGTCACAGAATCCCGAGCTGAAATGGTTGAAGATGTTATTTATGAAGTTTTCAACTCAAAATTATAATACATGTACTTAGGCTGAACAAAATAAATTTCTAACTTTCTAACAAGCACCAACACGTCAGTTTTTCCAGCACTGTGTCAACCCTTATTTCTCAAAGCAAAAAAAAAAAACATGTAAATAAATAAATAATAATAATAATTTATTTTTTATTTATTTATTTTCTTCTTTGTTTCTAGATATTTCTCTCTCAAAGTTTTGCCAAAATATTTTTCTAGAACATTGAGTCAACGCCTTGCTTTATTTGAAGGAAAAAGCATTGCAACTCAAAGAACAGTGTTGGCTTCATGCAAATTGTATTAAATTACTGCATCGGTTTGCCAGAGAAGATAGACATATTTGGTCTGTGCGAAATCAAAAAATAAAAGACTAAAAATGGCCTCCCTTGATCGTCATTTTTTTCTTTCAAAAAAGTGCCTTTGAAGCTAGAGGTTACATGTAATCTTAATTAGCCTTATTAAAGGTGAAATGCAAAGGTTTTGATATTTTCCTTTTTATATTCTTCATGGGCCATTGAATGATTGAAATATCAGCCTATCTACTTCATTTGATTTTATTGGAAGTATTTTGTCTCCTGGTAGCTTTTGAAAAGTGCTTCGAAGTTGCCATCTCAAGCCTGGCCGATTTCAGAAATAAAATCTGCATCGCTTATCTGCCCTTGTTTGACGCTGATTTGTGATGTCACATCAGACCACCTGGCCGGTCGTCAATAGTTGTAATGTCAGACGTGATGTCGCAATCAAGGAAAGATAAGCGATGACATTTTGCAAATCTGAATTCAGCTGGGCTAGGGGTACCGAAGATTCTAGCAGACAAGATAATTCAAATTAATCCAAGTGAAGTAGATATAATGGTATTTCTATCATTATTCAATCTATATTAAATGTAAAACAAAGAATTAAAAAAAAATTCACCTTCAAAAGCATGACTAACAAGAGCCCAAGGGGCTTCAATATACGCCCGTATATCTGGAATTACAGTGGTCCAAATTTGAAGGTTGTTTAATAGCCTTGATTGCAATTGGTAGTTAGCAACCCAGAGAAAGGTCTACGGTTTTGTGCTTCTGAGAATGCAACATATATCACATCTGATATTGAATGATAAACTAAAATGGGCTTAACTTTTGGTAACTAGTTGACCTTGAAACAAGAGCCGAGAGCTCACATATCCTACACTGAAATCGACAATAGTCAAACACAAGAAAATACATGTAGTAGTTTTCCTGCAAATGGATTCCTTTCAGGTGAGGAAACTGTTCATGAAGGAAGAAAAATGTGAAGAAAGTGATTAAGTAAACCTTTGTTCTTGAGTTAACAAACAGGTATAAGTTCATAAAGGACCCCTCTCCTCGTTAAATTAGTAAATGTACGGTTTTTATTTCACAACAGTTTAACTGAATGTAGCTGTTTCTTACATGTATCAAACATAGGAGACAACTCCATATACATGTAGGGGAGACAACTCTGAATATTCCAACCTAACGCATATAGTTAGCTAAACTTGATTCAGTTTTGGGGGACTGTGACCTTGATCTGTGACAAATTGATCTCAAAATGAATATGGCTCCTCCTTGCCATGCGAGTAAGGTATACCCAAAGTTTGGTACAAATCCATACCTTGAAACCAGAGATATCGCATGGACAACAAATGTTAATGAATGACTGGACAGAACACAATATCGCATTACATGACCTCTTCGACAGGCATATGAAAATGTTTCTTTTAGTGATTTCTTGATTTGGGGGTCATAATGACCTTGACCGTTGACCCACATTTTGGTATGTAACACATCTTGTCCCTTAATGTATCTACTGCCACAAAAAAAAGTTATTTTTAATGATTTTCTGATTTTGGGGTCACAGTGACCTTGGCCTTTGACCTGAATTTTGGTACATGACACATCGTCTTCCCTCAGTGTATCAATGGACACAAAAATCATGATTTTTTACAATTTCATAATTTTTAGGGTCACAGTGACCTAAACCTTCGGTCTGGACCTACATTTTGGTATGTGACACACCATGTCCACCTAATATATCTACTTGACCCAATGTTTGGTATGCAACACTTCATTTCCCCCTATTGAATCCACTCACAATTTTTTTTTTAATGATTTCCTGATTTTTTGGTACCACTGACCTTTGACCTTGACCTACATTTGGTATGCAACACATCGTTTCCCCCTAGGGCATCCACTCACTAAAAATTAGAACTGTAGATAGAAAACTATCAATGATCAATAATTTCCTGATTTTAGGCAACAGTGACCTTCGACCTCTGACCTCGACCTGAATTTCGGTACGCGACACATCGTCTTCACCTGATGTATCCACTCACAAAAAATTGCAACTGTGGATAGAAAACATTCAGAGATATAGACCGGACACGAACACTTCAGTGATTTCTTGTTTTTCAGGCCAGTGACCTTTGACCTCTGACCTCGACCTTCATTTTTGTACGCGACACATCGTCTCCCCATAGGGTATCCACTAACCAAAAATTAGAACTGTAAATAGAAAAGTGTTCCAGATATAGACCGGGCACGGGGGACGGACGGACACACGGACAGATGGACGGAAACCGCCATCACATAATACGTCCGTCTTTTTGGCGGGCGTATAAAAATTAAAATAGGCTTCCATTGATAATAGCGATCAGAAACAAGCCACATACAGATGGCTTCTGGAGTGTAAATTCAATAAGGGTAGCTAGAATCTTTCAAGACATCTTCTTTCATCATTTAGTCCTCTTTTGGTATATAATTAGGCCATTTATATACATGTAGATCAAGGTTTCCTTTCTAATGGCTTCTCTCTGCATTTACCTGCATGTGGTATAAATTTGGAAAGTTTGAGTCTAGTCCTTCAAGCGATGTCATGATACCCCTTACAAATATGTAGCAAATGCTGATCAAGCAACTCGTGCATGCTGATTCTGTGCTGAACATTGCGCTGAATCTGTCCTGTTATGACAATGCATTTACAGCATGTGCTACTTTACCATTGTTTCTAATATTCATATGATGTGCTGATAATGTGCTCATGTTGCAGCACATAAGTGCTGATTTTGCATTGTATTAACTTAGCTGGTTTAGGCCGACAAATCTGTGCTGCTATTGTGCTGTCTCGACTATTGAGTGAGATCTGAACTGAATGTAGTTCCAAAGTATAGCTGTGCAGGAATGCAGGATAACTTTGAATATAGCTGAGGTGGTCGAGTGGTTTAGAGCACTTGCATTTACTGCTGATTTGGTCAAAAAATCTGGGGATGCGATTTCGAGCCTTGTATGGGGTGTCATCCTAAAATAATTGGATAAAAAGATTTAAATTTTGTAGATCTATGCAACATGTTTATGTTGAACATAGTCTCAATTTTGATCTGTACTGGAATTGCATTGCAAGTGTGCCAAGTTATCCAGCTCTGAATCAACACAAATTCAGAGCAAAACCAGTGCAAATTCAGCACTGGCAAGCATGTGTGATGGGTGATGCTCACTGTCAGCACAATTCAGCATGCTCATCAACATTTTTGGAACATGCTGATAGTGTGCTGTTAACATGCTGATTCTGTGCTGAGGCGACGTTCAATCAGACATATATGTTATACAGTGTATTACCAGCACAAGATTATACTCCACATATTGTAGGTGTGCTGAATCTGTGTTGACAGTGCATTGGAAGTGTACAGATAATTGGGCTGCTTTGCACTGAACTGTGCTGGCAATTTTGCGCTGATGATGCGCTGTTCTTGTGCTTGATTTATGCTGATAAATGGTAAGGGAACATTGATGATGGGAAGAGAGCTGGACAGGCAGAGGGACAGCATGGATGATTGCTGTGTGTTTGGTCCAAACTCATTGATATCCAGAAGAGCATATTAAATGTTCTTAACTTTGTCTGGGGCCGATTTCATGAAACCTCAATTTTTGCACCGGAGAGTCTCTTGACTTAAGTTTTTGCTTTTCGTGAAAGTTCATTTCAACTTGAAATCGCACCGGAGTTCAAGTGTGGTCTGACTTCCCTTGAAAACCACACTTGAAATAAATACGAAGCTGCGCATCTGAAAACCCCTCGGCTCTGGGTGCCAGCCATTCATAATGTATTCAATTTAAAACAAGACTTCAGGAACACCAAGCAGTCAAGTAACAAATATACAGATTATGAAAAATTTTGCCATTAGAAATGGCCTCAAACGTTTCCATCCAATCAGAGAAACCGGTATTCATTACATAAGTCTGTTGATGCATCGACGATGTATACCAAATTGTACATCGAACATTTGAAAATTATCTGAGATAGAGATCCCTAATGATTTCGCATAAATTAAAGATGGCCGCCCATCCTTCCCACCACTCAGAGAAACTGATGTGGTTATTCATTACAAGTCTCTTGATACATAGATTCTGTATACCAAGTTTCATATAGAACACTGAAATGGTATCAAAGATAAACATCATTAAAGATTTTGCATAAATTAAAGATGGCCACCAAGGTTTCCGCCCAAGCAGAAAAACCAGAACTGTGTATTGATACATCGATGATGTATACCAAATTTTACATTGAGCACTTGAACCGTATCAGAGATATAGATCATTAATGATTTCGCATAAATTAAAGATGGCCGCCCATCCTTCCCGCCACTCAGAGGAACTGATGTGGCTATACATTGCAGATCTCTTGATACATCGATGCTGTATACCAAGTTTCGTATAGAACACTTGAATGGTATCAGAGATATATATCATTGAAGATTTTGCATAAATTAAAGATGGCCGCCAAGGTTTTCACCGAATCAGGGAAACTGGTTTGGTCATTCCTTTGAAGTTTCTAGATGCATCGATGATCTATACCAAGTTTCACACTGAACAGAGAAATGGTACCTAAGATACACAAGATTAATGATTTCGCATAAATTAAATATGGCCGCCAAAGTTTCCAACCAATCAGGTCCAGATTCAATAGGGTTCTGGGCCATGAGCATATGGATGTGCAGTGCAAGTTTGGGGTGCCTAGGGTAAGTCGTTCTAAAGATATCTTGGTAACAAGAAAGCTGTGATGGTTTCGCATAAATTAAAGATGGCCGCCAAAGTTTCTAACCAATCAGGTCCAGATTCAATAGAATTCTGGGTCACAAGCATACGGATGTGCACTGCAAGTTTGGTGTGCCTAGGGTAAGTCGTTCTGAAGATATCTTGGTAACGAGAAAGGTGTGACGGACAGACGGACAGACGTACATGACGACGACAATACCCTTACCAGAACTGTCTATTGATACATCGATGATGTATACAAAATTTTACATTGAGCACTTGAACCGTATCAGAGATATAGATCATTAATGATTTCGCATAAATTAAAGATGGCCGCCCATCCTTCCCGCCACTCAGAGGAACCGATGTGGTTATTCATTGGAAGTCTCTTGATACATCGATGCTGGATACCAAGTTTCATATAGAACACTGAAATGGTATCAAAGATATATATCATTGAAGATTTTGCATAAATTAAAGATGGCCGCCAAGGTTCCGCCCAATCAGAAACGCCAGAACTGTCATTTATCGTAAGTCTATTGATGCTTCGATGATATATACCAAATTTTACATCGAGCACTCGAACAGTATCAGAGATAGAGATCATTAATGATTTTGAATAAATTAAAGATGGCCGCCCATCCTTCCCGCCACTCAGAGGAACTGATGTGGCTATACATTGCAAATCTCTTGATACATCGATGTTGCATACCAAGTTTCGTATAGAACACTTGAATGGTATCAGAGATATATATCATTGAAGATTTTGCATAAATTAAAGATGGCCGCCAAGGTTTTCACCGAATCAGGGAAACTGGTTTGGTCATTCCTTTAAGTTTCTTGATGCATCGATGATCTATACCAAGTTTCACACTGAACAGAGAAATGGTACCTAAGATACACAAGATTAATGATTTCGCATAAATTAAATATGGCCGCCAAAGTTTCCAACCAATCAGGTCCAGATTCAATAGGGTTCTGGGTCATGAGCATATGGATGTGCAGTGCAAGTTTGGGGTGCCTAGGGTAAGTCGTTCTAAAGATATCTTGGTAACAAGAAAGCTGTGATGGTTTCGCAGAAATTAAAGATGGCCGCCAAAGTTTCTAACCAATCAGGTCCAGATTCAATAGGGTTCTGGGTCACAAGCATACGGATGTGCACTGCAAGTTTGGTGTGCCTAGGGTAAGTCGTTCTGAAGATATCTTGGTAACGAGAAAGGTGTGACGGACAGACGGACAGACAGACGGACGGACAGACGTACATGACGACGACAATACCCTTCGGCCAAATTTTGGCCGAGGGGTAAAAACCTACTGACTTTGTCATCAAGGTATCCAAAGGTATAATATCTCCGGACTATGCCATAAACTCATCCTACAGCAGAACATCTCCTGTGCAGTGTACACTGTAACTACATGTACACTGCATCAGCTGAAGGAGTAGGCTGCAGTGTTGTCTGCAGTGTAGCTAGAGGAGTGTACTCCTCCAGTGCAGTGTACTCCTCTGGTGTAGTGTAGGCTACAGTGTAGGTGGCCGTGTACTCCTCTGGCTGCACTGCAGACTACAATGCAACAGAGGAGTGTCCCAATTATTTAAATAAGGCTGCAGTGTAGCCAGAAGAGTACTCCTCTAGCAGACTCTGCAGCATATGCTGGTTGAGGAGTACAAAGTTACAAAGAATTCAAAGAATTAATTAGTTGTTTGAATAAGACCATTAATTAAATGAATAATAATGTCTCTCTATTTAATTCACTCACAAGACACTGTAATGATTAATATTGCTACTAAAAATTCTAGCATTGGTGCATGTATAACAACTCACATTGAAGGGAAACTAGGTCAGAGTGTGCAGTGTACCCAGAGAAGTAGGCAGGCAGATCGTACTGTACTGTAGGGAGGAGTAGGCGATTTCAGACTGTTTCCCAGCAATATAGTGAGTATTAGGGGGCTTGGAAAGCAAAGTATCTGCTGTGTAATGAGGAGTAGGTGGCTATATAAGACAGAGTCAGTCTAGTGTAATGAGGAGTACTTCTCTGTATTTCATATGGATACGGTACACTGAGTTTGCTAGAGGGATGCCAGAATACCTTCTATGTCACCAAGGCATCCAATTCTAGAATACCTCCTCACTATGTCACCAAGGCATCCAATGCCAGAATACCTCCTGACTATGTCACCCAGTCATCTAACGCCAGAATACTTCCAGACTATGCCACCATTGACATGAATACCTCCTATGTCACCAAGGTAGTCAATGAAAGAAAACATCCTATGTCACCAAGGCAGTCAATGAAAGAATACTCCAGGACTTTGTCATAAAGGCATTCAATGACATGAATACCTCCTGGCTATGTCATCAATGCATCCAATAGCAGAATACCTCCTGACGATGTCAATATGGCCTACAATTGCAGAATGCCTCCTGATTGTGTTATAAAGGCATCCAATGACATGAATACCTCTTGAGTATGTCACCAGGGCATCCATTGAAAGAATATCTCCGGACTACTAAGGCAGTCAATGACAGAATACCTCCAGATTATATCACCAAGGCATCCATTGACATTAACTGGTTGGCTGCTGGATTCTTCTTTATGGTGCACTGCAGAAGTTCTCATTTTTACGATGTATTACACTATTAAACCCGGGTTTCATGAGCGAAAATATCATTCATACATGTGTGCCAAGATTTGCCTCACGTAGCAGCTGGTCCATAATAGTTCGGTCAACGTTTATTTGATTTCATTTTATGCCGAAATATAAAATTGTCAGCGTAAATAAAATTTATTGGAAGAGACTGCAGTATTTTTGGTATAATTGCCGTCGGAAATTGCGAATTATGAGGAATTACAGCGGAAAAGCTTGGTTTTTCAGCTGCCTTTCTCCCGGGTCTTTTCCAACTTTTCGTCCGCCATTGGTAGCGTGTGACGTCTCATTGGAAAGGGAATTCCTTATAGTTTCTGATTAGAGCCTTGAATTCGTCCGATGGCCAATCAAACAGACGATAACATCGAAAATATGCAAGAGGTGTTTTCCTGTTTCTCTAGTTATGCTAGCAGCTGATCGAGATATCGGTTACCTTGATTGGATAAGCGTGGTCTCGTGACCTACATCGAAGCGATCATTGGCCAGAGCCCTTCAACTGGGTCAAGCTGTTCTAGTGAAGACGCCATTTTTCTGTCATCGCCAAGAATTACGTGGCGTTCAGGTCGACAGAAATGTAAAAATAAAGTTTGTTGCGATGATTTCATTGTAATCCGCACTATGGAAATATAAACTGAGCTTCTGTACTTCAACTATACCAAAGAATCATATATTTTGTAGGGGTTTTCTGTAAGTATTTTATATTTTCCAACCAGCTTCTCGACAACGTTTTATGGAAAATCGCGGTATTTTTTTATATTTTTTATTTTTATTTCTTCCTTGCGACTTCGTTATTCTGAGACAGAATATGAAATTTACATCCAGAAAATCAAGACAAACTTAGCTAACAATATATGTATGGTCTGCATTAGGTTTCATGCATGGTAAATTTGAAAATATCGATTTTAGATAAATGGTACTTCGCCGTACTCGTATAGGCAGACATGCTCGGGCCCTAGAGCGTGGCCTACCGCAGTTTACACGGGGGCCCCGTGAGTGGCCGCCCGCAGCGAACCAGTTAATACCTTATGAGTATGGGACCAAAGCATGCAATTAAAGAATACATCTGGATTATGTTACTAAAGCAGTAAATAACTGTATAACTTTTGATTATTTCACCAAGGCACTCAATGATGGAATACCTCCCGACTATGTCACTAAGGCAGTCACAGAATGTCTCCCAAATATGTCACCAAGGCAGTCAATGACAGTGTACCTCTTGACTATGTCACCTTGTACATGTATGCATATTAAATAATATAAACTCATGCAGAATACATGAGAATATTAAATGAGAGAAATTTAAATGAGATTTGCAAAACATGATGCTATTGAATGTCATGCATTCAAATCAACTATACAGGGCAATGCATGTAAACAAAACATTTGTTAATCACATACAGGAATTAGCTTTCCCCAATTAGAACATTGTGAAATGTTTGGGACTTTTAGATTTCCCGAATTTTGGGCTAATGACATTGACCTTTAGTACCCTGAAGGCTGCACATTGTTTCCTCCCAATGCACCCACTCACCAAAAATGTGATTATAAATGATTTCCTTAATTTTAGTCCACAGTGACCTTGAACTTTTTGGCCTATAATATGCTTCTTGCTTACAACAAACTTGGGGTATCCCCAGACTTTGATCACAATACACATGCCAAAGAGGCAAAGTGTTAACAACTTCAATTTGTATATCCGGCGACGTATCATCTCCCCCAAAGTATCCACTCACAAGGAGATTAAAATGATTTCTTAATTCTTGGGCCACAGTGACCTTGACCTCAATTTTGGTATGTGACATCGGACAACTCATCTCTACCTAACACAACACTCACAATTAGCCACAGCTTTCGGCAGCTGCCAAGGTGAATGCCATGGAATATCAGTTCACTGTAGCAATTTCTAACATGGTGTTAAATGGTGTTGAAATTATTGTGATGCCACATGATTTTTGCTGAGATGAGTTTGTAGCAATTTCTAACATGGTGTTGAATGGTGTTGAAATTATTTTGATGCCACATGATTTTTGCTGAGATGAGTTTGCCCAAGTGTGAGGGCTGCTAACTTATCCACTCACTTAATGGTGAAATACTAAGGTTTTTAGACACTCCCTTTCATATTTTATATAGGTTGAATAATATTAGAAATATTGGTTGATCTACTTCGCTTGGTTTAATTTGAAGTATTTTGTTTGCTAGAAGCTTTTAAATATTAATATTAATTAAAATTAAAAGCAAACCATCATCGCTCTTTCCTCGATTATAACATCCTGCCATAACAGCAATAGAAATAAGAATTAACTTTCTCCAATTTGGGACTTTTGATTTCTTGATGTTGATGCATGCTCTGATGACAGTGACATCACATAATATGTCCACATTTTGGCAGAAGTTTAAAAATATAGTGTACTCACTGTGTTGAGAGAGAGGAGGTTGGCTGATTCTTGGATCTACTCTTGCAGGAATATTCTCTGGGCAGACCTTGTGTTTGAGAATCTCTTTGGCAGGGGGTTTATTCCAGAAATACATGGCACCACTTCCGCAGTCATAAAGTCCCGAGTCAAAGGATGTATCCAGACCCTCAGGAGGTGGTGCTGTGCCATGAATGGCGACCTTCGCTCTGTGCCTCTTCAGATTGGGTGTGAAGAATCGAGGGTTTGTCCGTGGGAAAGTTGACCCCGCCACCAAGTCGTAATATGAAGCTGGCATCTTTGTAAAAACATAAATTTCACTCGATCAGCTGAAAAATATGAAATGGATTTGTGGGATCAAATACAGCATTAATTCAGTACATTGTAGCAAATTGTTCATCACCACCACAACATCTATTGCAAGAAATAAGTTAGGAAAATACATGTACCTGAAAACTTAACAACATCGTTATTCTTACTAACGCATGTACCAAGTCCAATGATCAAACAAAAGATGCAAATTGTGAGTCCTGTATCTCAATATCAACAGTGTAGCTAATGTATGAGTGACTTCTTAAAATGAACTATTTTATACATGTACATGTAAGTTCCTTCACCTGTTACATGTACAGTCATACTGGTGACCATTGCAGTTCAATATTTACACAAATCCAGTGGCTGCAGAAATGGACAATATCTAATGTGAACAGATGAATAAACAATGTCCCATCAGCATTATAATCAATCTGAGAGGATACACTTAACAATGTCTACAGGACTACATATTTAAAATCACCATCATCAAAAAACCTTGCATTAAACAGGTGAAGGATAGAGACAGGAAGTTAGTTCAACCACAACAACACCCCTATTGTTTCCCCTCGCATATCAGCTGCTCTTCACTCACTTATCCTCGAGTTTCATTCATCTTATTCAGCAATCTGAGCTGTGAAGTGCAAGATACGAAATGTGAGTCAGGCCATTCACTAAAATATCTTTTGTTTCCAGTAACAAACATTGGAACATGATATAGATAGTATATACCGAAACAATTCATCATTTTATGTTAAAGGTGATTTGAGTAGTATTTTCAACCGAAATGTATATACATGTACCACTGGATCATTGTTAAAACCATATTAGTGTATATTCTCAATGATATTTTATTTTTATATTTTTCACTGAGTCTTCATTTAGTGTAGATCCTAATTCCAGATTGCACTTCAAGTATTTTGTTTCAAATCCATGACTATTGCTTCATAATTTATATTGCTTACAAGGGGCCATTCAGGAATTATGTATGCAAAACATCGGATTTCTTTACTCCCCCCCCCCCCTCCCATAAGCAACATTTAACCCAGCGTACATAGGCAAGAATACAGATTTTTAGACCCCATCCCCCCTCGCTGTGTACGTAATACTTCAATGCCCCCTAATACTCTTAACATGCATTCATGAGTGTGTAATTCACATTAACAGGCCTGCTAGTGGCTCACAGTGAAAATATAGGAGAAAATATAGGTGGAAATTTGCCAAAACATAGGAGAAATATAGGAATTTTCTCAATAAAATATAGGAAAATATAGGAAATAACGGTTTGTAAGACAGATCACTACTACATTTACATTGTATGTTCCAAACTTCGCAGTTTTCTGATGTTTAATCAAATTATTTGCACTGAATGTAGTCATAGTGGTGGCAATTAAGGAGGCCCGTTCTGCTTCTTGGTTCAAGAAAGAGAGATTTAAAGGTTTCCAAATTTTTCTAAAATGTATTTCCTCGTGCCTATTTGCTCTTTTCAGAGCATTGGTGAAAGTTTTCATGAGAAAAGTCAAAATATAGGAAATGTAGGAAGTTTTGAGTAAAACATAGGAAAATATAGGAATGACTCAAAAATATAGGAAAATATAGGAATTGAAGGAGGCACTTGTAGGCCTGCATTAATAGCAATGACTCGGACTGTGCTACATGGACCAAAACAATATTTATTTAGTGAGCAATAAGTTTTGTTTTTTTGCAAAGAGAACACACACACGTACACACACATGTCTTCAGGGGCAAATCCAGGTCTGAGAAAGACAATTTTGCTTCTCCAGTCACTGCTGTATGGATCATGTTGTGTGCTCTGTATACACTAACAAATTATAATTATCATCTTCTACTCCAGCTGAACTCATTGTGTTTTCTGCATACGTTGATAATTTATATACTGAAATTATGTCTACATGTAGATGAAATTTGATGTTCTTTGTTTGAAGTAAAAAATGTTTGTGCTGCTGATGTACATGTATATACAATATACTAGTGTGTCCCTTAAATCTGAATAAAAATGTATTGTAAATTTTGTTCATCATGTAATGTATTTGGGGTTATTCTTCTAGTTATCTTCTATCCTCTCATCACATGCACTAAATTGAAGATTCTATTAAAGAGTTCCCACAGTACCTTATTTTCATAATTGGAAGTTCAAACACCTGCACACATCTGGATACTTCAACTGAAGGGTACACTGCACTGGATTGTGTCTGCATTATGTTTGCAGTACCTGATTTGCACAACTGAGGCAACCTGCAAACACAATGCAGCCACACTTCAGAGACCCACAATATCAATTGCCTCACACTGCAAACACACTGCATTCTTGAAGACCCCACACTTCATAGGATCATAATAACCACACTGCAAAGACACTGCAGACACACTCCAAAACAGCAAGGGTATGTATGGCTAGGAAGAGTTTAGGATGGAGACTAACAGTTTGATCAGGAGAGAGTGTGAGAGAGAATTAACGATTAACGTCGCATTCAGCAAGAAGCTGTATAGCTAAGCTCTTAAGTTGTTTTGATCAAAATATATCTATTTTATCAGGCATCATTAACTCGCACGGTCTTCAGTTTATTGACAATATTTTTAGTGTATATGACAATAAATGACTGCAGTCATCTTCAGGGATAAATTATAATATAATTATATTCCTATATTGTGATAGTATTTCTGGCAGGGTGTTTCACAATGTACATGTATGAATATAATTATATTATGACAACATATGTTTTTGGTGTCTAAAATAAAAAAAAATCATGGATAGGCCTACATACATGCAGATCAAGTTACAGGAAAACATGAATTTGGTGAATGGTCTTACATTCGTAAAAACAGATTCGTTCAGAAGTCTCAGGGAGAAAAATCCATATTTAACCATAAACAATATATGCTGGCACCACAAAGCCATTAATCTCTCATTGTTCCCATCTAAAATTCAATAAAGACTTTACTGGAATACTCCAGAATGTTGATTATGAATGTATAGCGCTGATTAATTGTGACAAAGGAGAAAAGAGGGTGATAAAATAATTGCAGAAGAAAGCCATATTGCCGAGACCGTCACAGCTGCCTTAACAATTGGCTATCTCTCAACCAAACCAACATGTTGAAGATCCAGTTTGTCATCATTTTTCTGATGGATTGTCACCTCAAGTTTGACAAGTTGGTTTGCTGTACCGATAAACAGATTAATATGTGATATGTTCCAATCATGGCATGGAAGGATACACTTTAAGGCCAACCGGGAAACAGTTTCTTGGGACAAAAAATTTCAATAGGGAAGAAGAAGTTGGGGTTTTTTCATAAATTATAGTTTTTTTACCTATATTTTTCTACTAAATGAATCTCCACAGGGTAAGTTACATGTAACAGCTATCAAAGATTTCAAATTGAGAGCAAGTTATGGGAACATTACTTTTCAAATAAGTATTTTTCCCCCCTGTGAAACAAAAACATTGAAGATTAGTGAAATATAAATGTGCATTTTTAAAATTTCAATTTTCATAAAAAGTGAAACCTGTGTACATACCAGCCGAGATTAGGATCAGATTGTAGTGTCGGTTTTGACAGGGTTCTGGTTTATCAAGGTTCAAAGTGCTTTGAATTTAAGTATTGGGACCATGGATAATGTGGGTATTTAGAGGTTGATTGGTTTACCCAGGTGTTGGTATTTTCAGGTTCCACTGTACATGTATTTTTATATGATTGGTTCCTAAGTTTTTTAAACCTGTCATAGTTCCATGACAAAAGTGTCAATATTGTAAGACTGAGTACATGTATATACCAATGAGTGAGTGAATATGATTTAACGTCGCTTTCAACTACATTTCAGTCATATCACGACGTTGGGTCCTATTCCTTTTCACACCCGGGAACCACACGGGAGGGGTCCTACATGTATTCCTTTTCACACCCGGGAACCTCACGGGTGCCGCAGTTAGTCGCCTCTTATGACAAGCTGTCTGAGTAGCTGATGTCTATTCTCACCATGACCTGCGGTGTGCACAACGACATCTCAGGTCAATCCCTGTAAGCCCCACAGGGCCTGAGTATATACCAGTACATTAGTAGTGTGTGTATCTTTGGTGAATTTCTCAAGGAGAGTGATTTGTTTGTTCATCCGGGCATATTTCAGACAGAATCAGAGAAATGCATCGATACAAAAACAAACTGTCGCACAAGAACAAAAACATGTTTTAATGTTTCCAATCCATCACTGAGGAGCCTGTCGGAAAGGGCATGTTGCCATCACTTCTAAAATTCAATCAACAAGGCTCTATGGTGAACTTTGCATAAAGGTGGATATGAGACAGCAATGCGTTAAAAAAAGCTCGAGAGTGTCACCATCGTTGTCCAACTATTGTTCAAGAGGATATATTACTTCTACCACATCTGGACCAATGACCATCATCACCATGACTCGGGAGGCCATAAGGCAGTATTGCACCAAAGATCAAGACACTAGGTGAAGTTGTCCATTAGATATTGTGTTCACAATCACAAGCAAATGTGACTGTTATTCACATTTTCACCAATGCATGTACTGTGTCAATGTAAATACAGAGCTAGAGATCTCATACAACTTACATCATGAAATACATGCAAATTCACCAGATGTAATACAGAGCTAGAGATCTCATACAACTTACATCATGAAATACATACAGAGCTAGAGATCTCATACAACTTACATCATGAAATACATGCAAATTCACCAGATGTACAGAAAAGTTACAACCTTGACCACAACAGAGGACTACCTCAGCAAAAAAAAACCATCTGTATGGCAAACATCTGCTTATGCCATTAACATAATCCACATTTCACATGATCATAAAATTGCTGAGGTGGAGGGTTGGTTTTTACTATGGCAATAACCCAGATTAGCAATGTTGTTACAGATTGCCATATTGAAATGACAAGGCTACTACTTTAAAATTCTAAAAGCAGATCAAGATGTGCGCTGCATGTAATATCGAACAATATTATAAATGAACGAAAACTCTTTTTGGCACCCAAACTCATGGTGCCCAAACCAGTTACATGTACATGTATAACGGGTTCAAACTGTCTCGATAAGGCCCTGTACATATAAATGCTGTTTAAATAGTGCATAACTCCAAAGTGCATAATCCAGTGTTGGATGAGTGCTCCCAACTAGACTGGTGACCTCCCCTGTATATCTATACAGTAGACAAGTACATGTATCAGCTAGCATCTCGTATCACTGCTGATGGGGACAAATTCTGTCGGTTGATAATTCCAGGTGTCCGCTGGTTATCCCAGTTCAGTTCACCTTTCATTGGGTCACAGGGGTCGAAATGTTTTTTGAGAATTACTTGTCACTGTGACAGGTTAACTATTTTTTTTACTTGTCACCCTGGTACTTCAGCTTGTCACTCCTACTGAAACTTTTTTCACCATACTCTCATCATATATTCCAACCAATCTCTCCATTTTCCAGGCATTGGAGAATTTGAACACACCTTTTTTCTTTTCGATCACGAGACATTTATGACAGCGACGAATTTGTCTCCTTCCTTTAGCTCTGCATTGCCAAGATTAATGTCCTTACTCCATGATGTTAACTCAGTGGGCTCATTTCTGCCACCATGCAGACTGTTCCACTATTAGGAAGTTCAAAGTAAAATGTCAACAGAACGTTCAATTATGAGATTAAATTTGCTGGAACAATATTTTCTTAAGGATCATAACAGCAGGAGGGTTTTATCAACTTTTTTGTGGGTTACCCAGATTAAAAACTTGACATTGAAAAATTGAGTTTTTGGGAAATTTTGAAATTAAGTTTTATCCCCCACCCCCCAAAAAATGAGTTTTTATGCATGGGAAAATGCGCACAAACACGCGCGAAATCTGAGTTATAGTGAATAAATATTGTGTTCTTCAAGAGATAAGTCGAGTTCCCAACTGAAAATGTTGAATTGTTCTGACAAATTATCAAGCAAAATCGTTGTTGTCGTTGTTGTTGCCTTCACTTGATCAACTCGCGAGTGTTAGAGGTTAGCGCTTGTCCGCTTGTCTGGAGCAAGTAAAAATCAGCACAGGCAACGCAACGTTCACGTTAGCTGCCCGTGTTGACAAGCACTATTTTCTTCCGATTAAACTACTCACTGACGAAGTTTTATTGAGCTCTTATTCTCCAAAATAAAACGTAAGAATCAATCAGCTTGTTCTGGTTTCATTTTCGACTTGAAGTTGCCAGGCATGAATAGTCGATAGAAATATAGGCCGATTGCGATGGATCGTGCCAGTCAATTCGTTTACTTTATCCATTAGTTTTGCCTTTCAAGCGGATCGTGTGCAAATCCATCCTCCCCACAGCGCATGCTCCATTTCGCAGGCTCCATTATCCATCCCTGCCTGCAATAGCGGAAGTTGACCTTTACTACGTTGCTATGACGTATATGGGAAAACCCACGTACGCACAGGTTCAGTTTGAATCCGGCCAAACAACTCCTTCAGTGTCGCACATGAGCGAACTACTTTTCATATGCTCTGTCCAGATAAATAGGGAAAATAATCTCCGGATAATTCTTTTTAACGCTAGGTCAACAGAGGTATTATGCATACTTGAAAAGTAATCGAAATATTCGGCAAACATCAATTTTACTATATAGGATGTCACTTCCGGCGATGTGCGCGAAGGCCCCGAATCCGGTCCAAAAATCTGACTGGTGGCTGGGGTATTATTAGACCCCCAGCGAGGTGGTTGGTGCAAATCTAGCGGGAGATTAATCCTGCATGGAGTTTGATGTACCCGAGCTCTCGTGTTATATGGCAGCGGGATGAATGTCCGATGTAAATAAAACGAAACTCAACAACTGTTTCCAGGAAGACAATTCAGTCATGTTAGGCCTGTATTAGCTCGTAATTCAGTATTTTTAGGACAGAATAGTTACTTGTCGCGGCGACAGGTGGAATTTTAATTTAGTTGTCACTTGAAAAAATGACTTGCCGGCGACAGGTAGACAGGCGTTATTTCGACCGCTGGGTCATGATCGTTTATTCTCTGGATCTATATGAGTGTTCACTCAGACCCGAGTAACATTCTAAAATGTGGAGAATGGGTCTGTATCCAGATAGAAATTTGAAACGAGGATCATGTCGCCATAACCTGTCTATTGTATGGATCGAGTGAATAGGATTTAATGTCGTTTTCAACAATTTTTCAGTCATATCACGATGGTGCCTACATGTGCTAGGACACGACTTTCCTTGGTTCCAATTATCAGCCAGACCAGTACAGTATCCAATCACCCATCCAGCAAATGTCCAACTATTGACCAGGAATAACATTCCTTAACTTCGGACTACCGTATCAACATACAGGGGAGATAACCAGTCTAGATCCCAGCATGTGGATTTGCAACCCATGACCCACATAAAATTAGATTGCGATCTGTAACCTCTGTGGGATTCAAACCTGAAACCATCACATTAAGGCTCCAAATTGTGAAGAGTAATAGGACTAGGAAAGTGATGTCTGCTCGAATCCCACAGGCATGACAGGAGGATGCACCTATAGAATCCAGTACTGGTATTTCTGCTTTACTTATCTTAAAATTAACCCTTTCGTACTTATACCACCCAAAACCGGCCGGCACCGTATATACCCATAACGGCCGAAACCGGCTGCAATTGACCACCACGTAAAAAAATCGCCGCACAGTAAAATGTTCGTCAAGTGAGGGTCGTCGGTAGTCCACATCGTTGGACAAGGAAATAGTCGACAATATACCTTCAAATTTTATTGTAAATCATGCAATAAACGTATAACGAGTTTATTTTATTGAAGACGTACCTTCCTTGTGGTGAAAATTGAGAAAATCGGCTAAGAATTTGCCTTTTTTTGACCATTTTCAACGCTATCAAAATCCCATTTCCCGCGGTAGAATGTTAGAGATATTGGTCTCATATTAAAGGTCATTTCCGGCTCTTTCGATCTATGATGAGTGATTTGATTGGATAGGATTGAATAACGAAGGATTTGATTGGACAGAGATGTCATCATCGTGACCAAATTGACCTCGACCGGGCTCTGTTAGTATCGCGAAGCCGATTAGTTGAGAATGCGGTCATCGTGTGAGACAATGGCAGCGATTGGCCGGATGTGTGTCTGTGTGTGGGTGTTCAGTGCATCGGAAAGAAAATGGCGCAGTTGGAAAGTTTAGCGAGCCGACTGTTGGGTTTACAATAGAAATAAAGCGTTCCTCGGATTTATATGTCGGATTAAAACCCACAGGAATGATGTACTGGTATTGTAGCACGATCGTCCGGTTGAAATGGGCGATCGCGATGAGATTTTTTTATGGAAACTCTCATTTGGCTGGGACATACTAACGCACGGTATGTTGCCGAAATCAAATTTTTTTGTTTGTTTATTTATTTTTTTCGCCTGGTCTGATTCTATTTTAGACACAAATGGGCAGATATTTTGAAAGACAGATTAATTAAAGTATGGGCTTTCTGAAAATATATATATTTAGCAGGGTTTCAATCAAGCTACATGCAAATATCTTGCTTCAAAAAAGAGGGTCCATAACAAAATCCCTTCGCATGCATTTATCCGAACATACAAGGCTGACAAATGAGACTACATGTATCAGCAAGTAGCAAAGGGTTAAGTTGATAATTGGTATCTGATGCCAAATTGTGGTAGCTAAGGCCTGATGCACACAACCCAGTTTTCCTTGACATTTGACAATGTTTGACATAAACTGGTCCATGTGTATGGCGAAATACGGCAAAATTCAACTGGCCCAAGAAATATTAAGATGCATATCACAGCCAGAAATAATTGTTCATGTATAAACACAAGTGAGAATGAAACTGCACACTAAATGCATTGAAAAGCGTATCTCTCCTGTGAACCACACGATATATGTAACATGGCAGTGTGACTAAACGCCACAGGACCTACGAAGTAGAGTAGGCATTAGGACTCCGACGCACACTGAACTCTTGGAAATCCCCCCGCCCCAAGTTAAAATCCTGCCTGTACTAAGATGGGCACAGCCCAAGTCAGAATCACCAGTGATTTTCATCAAAATTAAATCACCAGAAATTTTCATCAAAAGTAGGTCAGCTCAGAACTTGCTGGTAACAGTCCCCTAATGCACCTTCATGAAAAATTCAAGGTTCTAATGTCAACGGTTCTCCTTATTTTGCCAACGAAAGGATTCGGATGGACTGACTCACTGACTACCAGACAATTTGCAGATATGGTAGCCTACTTCATAGGAATGTAGTTCTAACCATATCGATACTGTAGGCGGACTACAACCTGAGGAGAGCCTTTGCAATAACCAATCAGTGGATTACAAAAAGTACAAGAAGCAGACCAAATACTGGGATTTATTTGTTTCAGAATGCCCCAGATTTCAGTATAACAGGCCATATGTATAGAACTTTCCAGTAGTAAAAGGCAGCGATATCATTCTATACTCGAGTATAAAACATCATCACATTGACAGAGTGCTATCAGCAAATAAAACTGGTTACTCATACACACGATCTATGAAAGTTGACAACCCAGAGAATTTGTAGAAAAGTGTGGACAGTCGTTCACATGGATACCTGAAAACCGGACAAGAAAAACTTGCTCGGGTGTAAATATTCCCTTGTAGACAGGTCCCAGCCAAGAAAAAACTAACATTTTTTCGGGTCAAAGTTTTCTCAGTGGTTCCGTCATCCTTGACTTATGCCCTTTCAATTTCGCTGAGGGGCCACCCTGGATTTGGCCTTAAATCCAATATGGCCGCTAAAATCCAAAATGGCCACCATTACCCGTAGAAGCTCACAATTTTCTGCTCGAAAATCAATTTTCTAACCACAAACTAGGTTTTTTTTCTAGTCTTACATAGCGTATGAATAATTAGTTACTTTTGGAATGATTTGTAATTGGTCTGAAAATTCAATATGGCCGCCAAAATCCAAAATGGCGGCCAATGTCCATTGAATCACACATTTTCCTGCCCCAATATGTAGAGATGGGCCACCCTTGGTCCAAATGCGTCCGGTGGGGTGTCATCTTGTAGCTCTCGGGGTGTAGACCCCGATTTGAGAGATATCCATGTCATCTGTGACGTCATCAGTATGAGTAGTAGCGAAAGCGGGCATTTTGGGAGTGCGTGGGGGTGTGTTTGGGGTAAAGATGGACCATTCTTGGTCCGAATGTGTCGTGTGGGGTGTCATGTTGTAGCTCTCGGAGTGTGGACCACGACTTGAGGTTTTTCCATGTCATCTGTGACGTCATCAGTACGAGTAGTAGCGAAAGTGGGCATTTTGGAGGTGCAATGGAGGGCTTTTGGAGTAGATGACGGCCTTTTTTCCATCCAATTGCCTGTGAGTGTGAGTGTATGCGCGCGTGTGTGTGTGTGTGAGTGAGTGAGTGTGAGTGAGTGAGTGAGTGAGGCGTGCACAACGCCCTTGAGGCGTCCCTAACGCCCGTCTTAACGCATGGACGCACTAACGACGTTGAATAATTGAGTGGGATTAGAATGGTCAAACGGACAGTGTGGAGTATCAGTGTGAAGCTCTCATGGGTCAGACTGGTTTGTTTTCATTGGAAGTCGCGCCAATCTGCGCATGCGCAGTTGGGGTGTAGTAAGTAAAGTGGTCATTTTGGGAGGTGCGTGGGGGTCTGTTGAGTGATGAGGGACCATTCTTGGTCCGAATGCCTCGTGTGAGGTGTCAAAGTGAAGCTTTCGTGGTGTAGTAGACCATGACTTGAGGGATGTCCCTGTCATCTGTGACGTCATTCTTGACGTCATCAGTAGGAGTAGTAGCCAAAGTGGGAATTTTGGGGGTGTGAAGTAAGGTGTTTGGGGTAGAGAGGGACCATGCTTGGTCCAAACGGCCCAGTTGGGGTGTCCTAGTGAAGCTTTCGTGAGGTGAGGAGTCAGACTGGCATGTTTTTTTATTGAAAGTCCGCCAATCTGAACATGCGCAGGTGTTTGGGGTAGAAGTCTGTGGTTCGAATGCGTCGTGTGAGGTGTCGTCTTGTAGCAACGCCCACCATCGACAAGCTCAATGCTTCAACGCCCTGGTGAATTAGCTCTGAAGCCCTGCACACCTATACATAGCTTCTACGGGTGTAATCCATGATAAGTACTATTCTGATTGATTAGTCCAAAAGTAGAGCAACAACAACAACAACATCAACGATTACAGCTCAATCCTTTTATTATCCCCTCCATCATAGCACATCCACGCTAAGGAAACCGCTATGGGTGTGTTTATAATGCACTTATGCTATTGTCCGTGTATTCGGAAGTTCATTGTTTTGATCTCAGAATGATGCGGGAAACGAGTTAATCCCTATATGTACAGACACCACCACACACCACTATTACCACCACCACACACCAGTTCTACCACCACCACACACTAGCACACACACACCACCACCACCACCACCGGGTGTTCACGCCCGGTGGTAGCTCCCATGTGGCAGAGCTCTTGGATCGGAGCTCTTGGAGCTCAAAGCTTGTGGAGCTCAGAGCACGGAAGTGACGTCATCGCACACATGTGCGCGTACCTGTGGTGCACCCTGTACCCTATAGCCATTAGGGTAAGGGTATACCAGGGTGCGGGTGCAGTGCGGTGTGTGGTGGTGTCTGTACATATAGGGATTAACTCGTGTCCCTCATCATTCTGAGATCAGAACAATGAACTTCTGAATACACGGCCATAGCATAACTGAATTGCAAACACACCCATAGTGATTCCGTTAGCGTGGATGTGCTGTGATGGAGGGAATAATAAAAGGATTGAGCTGTAATCGTTGATGTTGTTGTTGTTGTTGTTGCTCTACTTT
>JAVTVY010047246.1:0-22847 GCA_036873755.1 Hanleya hanleyi | reverse complement strand
TGTTGATATAGTGCGTTGCCAAATTTCACAAAGATAGTTTTAATGAGAAATTCAAGCAACTCTATAAACAAAGTAACATTCCATGAATGATATCTCTTGTATGTAGCAGAGCTAAAGAATGCTTCATGGTTTCCGACACTAATATATCGGCGATCAGTTTTCTTGAACACAGGTACTAATAATGAAATTGGAAGGTCAATATTGTCGTAATGAGGGATTGTAGTATACAGGGTCGAGAAATCCCATGTGGATACATGTCTGTATGGTATGTGACCTCAATTAGCATCAAGTTCTTCCGTAGGATATTTTGAGTTTTTCAATATCCACATACAGGCTTTAGAGAAAGTGGCGCAATACCTTCCCCAAAAGGCTTTTACCTCCTGGAGGGCCTCGTCAACATGGTTGAAAGAAGCTTGGTGGTGCAGCTTCCAGAAACCGAGAGAGATAATTAAGGTTTAACGTCGCGTTCAGCAATATTTCAGCTATATAGTGACGGCTTCCAGAAGCAGCCATGAATCTAGCTTTGTATGGTGATTTATGTATTTTGGGAGTCCAGTATACTTTTGGTATGTGGTTACAATTGATTGGAAGACAACGCATTGTGATTGTTGAATAAATCTTCCAGAGTAAATGCAGTCTGAGAGTAAGTAACGTAATTAATGATGGTGTGCTTACACTCAATTCCTTAACCAGCACCTGGTAATAGTAATATTTACATATGAATATTATATTATTCGAAGATTTGTCTGCTGGGACAATGACGAATTTACTCTGGGGATTTGCTAAATCTTCTTGCAAATTGGGGTTTCTCAGTACTTGTTTTTGCTAGAGGAAGGGTAGTTCTATCAATATGGTGAATTGTTTCAACGACTTTGCTCTTGGAGAGGTCCAGTCAATCCGCGAGTACTGTAGGTTCACCTTTTTCTTGCTTAGACCAATCAATAACTTACTGTTTCAAAGCAGTCAGGACTATCTTCTGGTCGGTCTTCTGATTTATTATTCTCGGATCTCTATCTTTAGGTCCCTACATCAGGAGTGTTCTCAGGTCCTTATCACTCACTCTATCAAGGTTACCAGTCACAATATGTTTGCATGGTGTATAGATAAAGTTCGACGATTCACAATCACAACTATAGGCCCCCGACGTGTACAAGTTCCAGTCAAACTCATTGACAGCATTAGTTTAATTTAATATTTGGGCGGATATAGACGGTCTTCATGATCTCCAAACAAAAGGATATTAGGAAGTCACTAATCTCCAGGATTTTCTTAGGCTTCACGTCTGCAAGGTCCATATATTTCACGTGCAACGGCGAGTATCCATTTGTCTTTTCAATGAACTTTTGCGGATACTTAGTATGATTGGCTGGACTTCTTACGGATGTTTTCCACAGGCCATTGAAAATCCAGGATTTCTTTTCAAAAATTTGAATTGACCAATCAACAGCTTGAAAACTGAAAAATATCCCGTGATGCACTGTTGTTGTTATAAAACTCCACTGCCTGCAGTTTATCTCAGGCCGGGGTGAATGCAGCCAGTGCCCTAACATTTATAAACTTGCCCACACCAACCGTGCAAAAACTGCATCACTTATACATATACACCAGAAACGTCTATGAAAACAGTGAGTGAATAGAATTTAACGTCGTTTTCAACAATATTTCAGCTATATCACGACGAACCAACTAAGCACCACCCAGCCCAGTTGTGTTCCTGCTACTTCAAAGAAGACATCTTTGAAGCAGTATGGAATCAGACACCCTCCATCCACCCAATAAAACACTGTGGACAGCTCACAAGAAACAGATAGGACGCTTACATGGTGCAATAGAGACAAGTGATATTACAGTGCTAGACATCACATTATCAAGTTCCTGTTGCTTCTCAGCAAAATGCATTGAAGCAACAGGAACCTGGACCCACCCAACCACCTGCCTATGAAAACAGTATTTCTATTCTATTGCTCTGCGGAAATTCATTATCAACAGAGATTACAATGAAAGGCTGAAAATATTCTAAACTTTGGCAACCTCTCTCCCCTTTTTTGAGACGTTTCCCCCCAAGGTCAGTTGGCAACGTGCCAAGATCAATGCAGGAGTTCAAGTGGCCTATCAAATGGGGGGGACGATTCTGACACATGAGGAAGGATGCGTGAAAGAGGTCTTTTGTGTGGCTTTGGTCATTAATTTCAGGATGGAAACAAGTTAAACTTGAGACTATGACTTTAATAAATAAATAATAATTTCGAGTTATGCAGCCGACATTTAGACCTACCATTCTCATATGCCTTGTTTCCCGTTAAAAGTTTGTTGGGCTGTATTTCTATCACTTTCTACCCATAAACCTAAAACAAAATGGCCGCCATATAATTTGTTTCAACTCCACAAATTGGATAAGTGGTTGCTACGGTTGGCATTTCTCATTGGAATTGGTAAATAACTTTCAAAAAGATAATTCTTTGTATTTATGCTCGACTAAAATACACACACACTCTCTATGTATTTAGGCCTGAATGAAATACAGGACAGAAACCAGTTTGTCAATCTGTTTTTTTTATTCGTTCAAACCCAAATGTACGAAGATAATAAAGTGCGCTGTTATTACACAAATATGGAAAGAAATGCTTCCGGTAGGCTATCTCATGACAAGTTGTGAAAAAACTTTTGAGAGATAAAGTTTGGGTACCGGTACGTATACTAAACTTGAACAGAAGAAAAGCTCGCAAAGCTATATTTTCAATCTTTCACCTGTATAAAATGGCCGCCATATATTGTTTCAATGAGTGGGTGAGTGAGTGAATACGATTTAACGTCGCTTTCAACACTATTTCAATCATATCACGATGTTGGTACCTATTCCTTTTCACACCCGGAAGCCACACGAGCAGGGTCCTATTCCTTTTAATACGCGATCCCCACTGGTGCCGCAGTTAGTCGCCTCTTACGACAAGCTCTCTGAGGAGCTGAGACGTATTCTCATGACCTGGAGTGTGCACGACACCCCAGGTCAATCTCCGGGAGCCTCACGGGGCTTGTTTCAATGATACAACTGTATTTTCTTTAGCGTATTTAGTTCATGTTCTTCTCTTCGTTTGAAAGATTTCTATCTATGTCAGGGTATTGCTATATTTTATTCAAAATAATTTGATTACCCCTATCTGGCCAAAGACAGGAGAAAAAAATATTAACACGAAACGATTTGTGAGCGTTTTTTTTTTCTTTGGAAGGATGACGTCGCAGTTGCGTCTCCCTGTATTCGCCAGTTAATAACCTCCAATACTGCGATGGGGGGTTACGTTCATGGAAGTGTGGCCTTCTATATTTACGTCAAAAGAAAGCATATATAAAGACTTCTGTCATAAATACTTGGAGCTAAGCCACCGTGACGAGTGTCAGAGTAGGCGATAACATGCCCTGATGGTGGGAACTTGTCGGCGTACTGACAAATGGTCACCTGGCCCTTCACGTCTACATTTTGTCTACATATGTTATACTCAAACACAGCTCAAGGATCAGTCGTGCTTCCTGGGGTGTTCATATCGCAGCATCGCTTTATTAAGGATTCCAATGCATAAATCTGTTCACTGTAAACTTGTAGGTCGTGAAGATATTCGGATTAAAACTTTATTTTAAAATTTGATTTAATTTTTTAAATTCTATTTAAAAAGAAAAGTAACTTATCGTAACTTACATTCTCATTTGTGTAGAAGACAACTCCAACAGGAAATATGTTTTATAAATTTTGGCTTAGTTCTCATTCTACAGACATTTAATGGAATATTTTTTTTTTTTTTTTACAAAATTGAGCAACTCACAATTTTAGAACTTTGAAGTTGAATTAAATGTCATTAGATTAAGAACTATTCCAAAATTGCCAAAACTGAGACACGGATCGATTTCCTGTTAGAATTGTTTTCTACAGGAAATGATGATGTAAGTTCCGATAAGATGAATACTTTTTTGAAATTAGCCATCTAAAAAAGGTTCTTTTTTTAATTATTTTTTAAAAATGCAAATATCTTCACAAGCTACGGATCTACATTAAACACATTTATATATTTGGATTCCTTAAGAAATGCGCTTTCAATAAATTTAAACATTACCAAAGCCATAAGGCATATATAAAGACAAATTCTACAGTGTGTGCAAAAGTGTCTGCAGAAGGGCTCAGTACTCTTAAAGAAGTGCCGGCCCACATTAAGCAAACGTGTTTGAAACACTTTGTTTACTTGTTATGGTATGCAGGATGAGATACACTGTTACAACCTCTGGTCACGTGGAATGCTATATAGCAACCTTTCCGCTTGACCTGTTGGCGGACACCCATGAACTGGAATATACCTAATATATAGGGTGTTTGATTGCCTGCATGTGGTCGAGAGAGGACCATTGGGCGTTAAATTAAAAACAAGCGCTGGGTGAGCGCAAAGACCTCCGTCGAGGCAACAGGGTCCGTAGCGTAATACATCACTGAATAACATACGGCCGGATGCCAAGCTCAATTTTGCATTTGTTGGACGTTAGCTTCATCAATGGTAATTAATCTGGGATTGAGGGTTCCTCACTAGCATGTCCAGACAGGGATGTGAAAGTCACATTCCCAGCAAATAATTTTTGTTTGATTTGACGTGCTTGAAATATTGGGGTATGGAATAGAGTATATTGATGGAAAACCTGGAAAAGTGCTTGAGACATTAGGCCCCATCCCACCCACACCTCCCCATGAGAGGATCCCCTCACCCAAATCAACACGTTAGCGACAGAAATGAGACCCTGTGTGCCTAGTTTTACCAACTTGCTTGTGATTTTGTGCTATAGGCCCAACACAGCAACACTTCATATTTTGTATGTGTACAGTATAGCATCATCATTGATGAGAGAATGCTCTTCAAAACACACCTGATTTTACCGACACTTCGTTCTGATCTGTCTCAACATCATATGATGAGGATTCAATGCGCTCGGTATAATTTTGTATACTGGTGTTACAGGTCACCTTCGCCTTCACCTTACTGTATCAATGACCATGGACTTGTGCATGTATCACATTCACATTGAATGGTGATGGCTGATGAGTATATTGCCCCTATGGAACAAATGACTGGATTCCACGCAGCAAATATTTATTGTGTAACAGTGAGAAGAAAATTAATTGTATAAACATTACAAGCCTCATTGAACACAAGCCGCACAATACTTGATATGAATATAACGCGCGTACATTAGCTCGCTTGGACGTCGCTTAGTTAAATATGGACAGACTCGCAAAATCTCAAAATTTTCAAAAGCCACAAAAATGCCCTCAGCTTGTACAGAGTAAGTAAAAATACTTATGTACAACTTGATGTTTAGAAATGACTGTGTTGAGCGGTTCTATTCCCAACTTCTCTTTTATTCTATGTCATAGAGGACAGGGTTTGGTAGATAATTAAAAACTGTATTAACTCGGCTTCACATTTTAGAGAATGACTTTAATTGAGCCAAAGATGAAAAAGAAATACACTTATAAAAAAATCTATTTAAACAAATATGTTTATATTAATTTCCATAATTTATTGAAAAAAACTATACGTAGACTTCGACCACCCAATATCACGCAGGCCAGGCAACTGTGAGAACAAGTGAAAGATACCCATCGAGTTGAGCGGATTTGCAGATAAACAACAACAAAAAATTGCACTTTGTGCCTCACGAGTATGGCAAGCCGTTTTGGTATTTATTCCTTTATTTCTGATATCAAAAATAAATTTTTTGATATCAAAAATAAATGTGCGCCGTTTTCGTATTTAATCGGATAATTGTTGATATCAAAAATACCATTTTTGATATCAACAATTCTATTTTTGATATCAAAAATAGAATTGTTGATATCAAAAATAGTATTTTTGATATCAAAAATAGTATTTTTGATATCAAAAAAAGAATTTTTGATATCAAAAATAAACGGTTTATTTTTGATATCAAAAATAGTATTTTTGATATCAAAAATACTATTTTTGATATCAACAATTCTATTTTTGATATCAAAAAAAGAATTTTTGATATCAAAAATAAACTTTTATTTTTGATATCAAAAATACTATTTTAGATATCAAAAATTCTTTTTTTGATATCAAAAATAAAAGTTTATTTTTGATATCAAAAATTAACCATTTCCGGTACAGTTCTATAATGACTTCTCCCTCGCTATCTACGGGTTGTACTTCCTGTACCAAGGAAGGTCGGTCCAGGAAGGTCATTTGCCCACTGTGATTTTGGTGACAGCTTCGCAGACCCACAATTTGATCGGTGTCTGGTAAAATCATGGCAGGTATAGAATCAGTTTTGGATGAAATTAGTAGCACCATACGCTTAGTATCTGCTGGATTTCAAAACAACGGCGGAAATGACACCTTCTCACAACAGTTGCACGAGATGCATAAAATGCGTACAGCGTCGGGACTGAGGAGCGAAATTGTATAAAATCAATAAACAAGGGGACAGAATTTGTGTAATTTGCATCATGATTTTTATGAGTTGGAGATTGAGTTGAGGTCCGTGAATCCGTTATTTTGTATGGTAGCACTTTTTGAGATGAAGCAAAAAATGGGAGATAAATCTTGGTAAGGGAGAGCGCATTATTTCCGTTTTGGTGTAAGCGTCCTGTATTTTTGATATCAAAAATAAACGGTTTATTTTTGATATCAAAAATACTATTTTGGATATCAAAAATTCTTTTATTGATATAAAAAATAAACCGTTTATTTTTGATATCAAAAATACTATATTTGATATCCAAAATAGTATTTTTGATATCCAAAATAGAATTTTTGATATCAAAAAAAGAATTTTTGATATCAAAAATACTATTTTGGATATCAAAAATAAACTTTTATTTTTGATATCAAAAAAAGAATTTTTGATATCAAAAAAAGAATTTTGGATATCCAAAATAGTATTTTTGATATCAAAAATACTATTTTGGATATCAAAAATACTATTTTGGATATCAAAAATAAATGAATAAATACCAAAACGGCTTGCCATACACGAGGCCCTTCTCCATAGAGTGCATGCCAGTTATTTTTCTAGACTACAACAACAGCAGTTTTTGCCTGTATCACAGTCCGAGCTTCCGATTACCCTTCAACCTTACAACGACGGATAATTTTTGACAGATTGTCCGGCTAGGTTGTTGATCGGATTCACAGATCATGAATTCCACCGTGACGGAATCACCGTTGGAAAGACTTTTTCTTTATTCAAAGTCATGTACTCGGAAGTTCCGTGGTCATACCCATGTAGTTTCAAGTTTAGTTTGCTATTCTATATGACATCTGTTTACGGATCCATGAAAAATCTACAGATGATCCAGCATTTTCAGTAAATCATGCTTCGAAATGTTCGTGACGGAATCACCTGAAACGGACATGACTCTTGACTAGTGTTGCTTGTCTATTTTTTTGCTGCTCTGTTTCAATCTGACTATTCTTATATGACATCTCTTACTAACATACAGTACCCAAGGATGATACGATTTTTTTCATCGTGAGAAAAACGCGACTGGATCATCCCAGGGGTTAAATCTAGTCCGTGACGGAATCGACAAAAAATCGTGATGGAATCACGAGTGCGCTTTTTAAATCTTATCGGTAAAAGTGCTTTATTAATGACGACATTAACGACACCAAAGACTATGTACCGAATGCCACACAAACCAAATAGAAGACGAAAAACACTTCCTACTATATTGCCCAAAATATGACACCTCTCGCCTGTCATTGATTTCCCTGTTACCCAATCTTTTGGACAGAGGAATCTCTGACGACGAAAAATTGACAATCCTCCTCAACCCGAACAACCCCAAAGTCGCACTCTCCATCAATAACATGTACCGCATAACACCAAAATAACTCCTCCAGCAGAGCACTTCCTGTTGTCTACTATGTAAATAGTACTACTTTTACGTTATTATTGCGATTATGTTGTATCGCAATGTATGCACTGTATATAATGTAAATATTTTCAACTACTTTGTCTCTTGCCATGCTTTGTATGTCTCAAAGTCGTGCAATAAACTATTGATTGATTAATTACACATTTTCTTCAAAAAAATATTCCTAGAGTGAATTTATCTCTTCTACTTAGAAAATTAAAACTCTGACCTCTTATTTTTACTAAGGTATACAGCTCCCGCCACATGCATATCTTTTCTGCAGATGTTTCAAAATAGTATAGTTTTCAGTAAAGTGCAATTTTTCTTCTTTGACAATTTAGAATTTCCCGAGTTCTTCATGTTAAAAAATTGCGGGAAAAATATTTCGCTATTAAAACACATCTTCTCTATTATTGGCTTGTTCCCGGGGATCATAGGAAGCGAATAGAACAAACAGCATGCTAATATAGGGTCTACGACAGAATGTGGAGTGAATTTTATGCGAAAAAGGGCTGTTTAGCAATGTCCGCTTTTCCGTGGAATTCATGAGCGCACGATTGAAGTATCATGGGAAGATATATATTTCCAGTCGCTATCTCCCCCCCCATCTTCAAACAAAAGGAAAAGAAAAAGCCGAGAGAGCGCCTCGTGAGGCAGAGTTATTTTTCCAGACTACAACAACAACAGTTTTTGCCTGTATCACAGTTCGAGCTTCCGATGACCTTTCAACCTTACCCAGACGACGGATAATTTTTGACAGATTATCCGGCTAGGTTGTTGATCGGATTCACAGATAACGATTGAAGCATGGGAAGATATATTTTTTCAGTCGCTATCTCCCCAACCCTCACCCCCCCCAACTAAAAAAAAAGAAAAGAAAAAGCCGAGAGAGTTCTTCGGAGTTTTACGTTTTTGACCTCTGACTTTGAATTTGACTTCTCACTTCCGACTCGCATCCTGGTGAATGACACTCGTCCTTTATCTTTTTGCCGATTCAGAGATTCTCGAGGAAGTTTCCAATTATACTATCTGGAATGCGAGTTTTTCTTTCGTGAAAATTTACTTTTTATGAAAGCGCAGGTTTGTCTTCGTCGCATGGTAGACGTTGAAGGGTAAGGACACGGAGGAGAAACAACTATCCCTACTTCCGGGATTTTGACGAAATTTGCCATGCTTGCGGGTAGAGCAACTTTATCTTCCGGGTAAAATGGCCGATTCTAACAGACGGAGGTCAATTTTCCGACAATTCAGACAAACCGTCTAAGTAAGTAGTATATATAAATCTACCAGTTGGTGATAGAGATTCTTATGAACCTACAGAGGCTAAGAACGAGCTGTATTGTTGTCTGGATGTTTCTCTATAATCTTCACAAAACAGGCAGTCAATTGTGCAAGCGAACATTTGTCAAAACCACGCGACTTAATTCCACGCCAATTTGTCTTCAATCTTCGGTTATATGACGGATCGTCCACTGTATAGCAGGGTAGATTGGTGCTTGAATTATATGCTACCGAACGTTTTTTCGACGTACATTGCATTAATCTGCACTTTTGGTGATATTATTCAGTCTTCCGGGTGCACTTACTCATGCTTCCGGGTAATACATTTGAAATATAATATACAAGGGAGTGCACTTTCTACCTAGAAAGTTAAAGGATTATACAAACGATAACCCTACCGGGCCTGGGGGCATTATGCCTCCCCTACCAAACTTTGTACTCTATCTCCGGAAAGACAACAAACTGAGAGCTGAAACTCCGTGACTTTGCTTATCATACTGGGGTCTTTGGGGCCTATTTGCATAATCAACTGAGCAGAGAATCATGGGTAAATCCGAAATTGCGGCCATGTGGGGAACCAGAAAAGTGATATTTTCGTCTTATTTCCACAAAATTCTTGCTTTTCTGCATGGAAAAGTGAGCAAAACTATTTTATTTCATATCAGATTATTATTTACTAATTTATCAGGCCGTTTGTACGAGGAAATCAAAAGAATAAAGAAATCGAAAAATCCGACCTGAAAATGGACCAAAAAATGCCTTTTTATAATGACAACACAGGTGAGATGGTGTTAGAAATTTGGATTTCTTTCACATTTCTTCCGAGGTTATGGGCAATATTACTGGATATTCATTCATGGGAAATAACAGTCGTCATTTCAGTCGTTCAGTTACATATCAGAACGCCATGGAAAAACACCTTCAAGCTCACAATGGAAACTTCAGGTTTATTATGGATGGTTCACGGTACTAAGTGATTGAATCAAGTGTTTAATTCATAGCACGTGCGATATATTACATAACGTAACTGTTCAAGTCGTTTTCCCACTTCACGCTGTAAACTGATGTGTGTCCGCTTTATTTCACAATCTGATTGAAACTGAAAGGACTGACGCCAAGACATTGTGAACGTCACATGAACAACGTAACTTTAGCGACGTCCGATTTGATTACAATTTTTTTCAATTATTATTTTATTTCTGATGTCACCTTTCAGCGTTTAGTTCCAGACGTTTAGGCTAGAGGGAAACGGCCAAGTAAAAAAATTAAGTTCAAACGTTTTTTTAGACCCTAAATTAGGTCCTCGCGGACTTGTGCCCGATTGAGTTGGCGGTACATGGTAGTCAGTTGCGAACCATTACAGTTTGTAATCCAGGAAGCGGAAATGTATATTTCCTGCTCAAAAGGTTTGATGCAGAAAAACGTAACAGGTCAATAGGAGAAGGTAGAAGGTTACAGCATATATAAAGACCCCCACATCCGACCGTCGTCAGCCGATTGAAATGACGAGTGTTATTACCCGTGAATGGATATCCATTAATATTGCTCATAACCTCACAGGACATGTGAAAGAAATCCAAATTGCTAACACCACCTCGTCGGTGTTGCGAAAATAGCCTCACCGGCTGACCACCGGATGCATAGTGGTAAGATGATTCTTTGCAATCAGTGCGAGAAGATGTTCTCCATCGACAAGTTCAGCGTACCCATAGTGGACCAGTCCAGTGCAAAATTTGTTTGAAGATGTACTCTTCCCATCACACCCTGGAAAAACACCTTCAAGCTCACAGTGGAAACTTCAGGTTTGTTCTAAATGGTTCACGGTACTATATGATTGAATCAAAATTAAGTTCAAGGCATTTTTTAGACCCTAAATTATGCCAGCCGGTGGTCAGCCGGTGGGGCTATTTTCGCAATACCGACGAGGTGGTGTTATATATCAATTTGGATTTCTTTCACATGTCCTACCTTCTCCTATTGACCTGTTACGTTTTTCTGCATCAAATCTTTTGAGCGGGAAATATACATTTCCGCTTCCTGGATTAACAAACTGTAATGGTTCGCAACTGATTACCATGAACCGCCAACTCAACCGGGCACAAGTCCGCGAGGACCTAATTTAGGGTCTAAAAAAACGCTTTTTTGACTTGGCCGTTTCCCTCTAGCCTAAACGTCTGGAACTAAACGCTGAAAGGTGACATAAGAAATAAAATAATAATTGAATAAAATTGTAATCAAATCGGACGTCGCTAAAGTTACGTTGTTCATGTGACATCACAATGTCTTGGCGTCAGTCCTTTCAGTTTCAATCAGAATGTGAAATAAAGCGGACACACATCAGTTTACAGCGTGGAGTGGGAAAACGACTTGAACAGTTACGTTATGTAATATATCGCACGTGCTATGAATTAAACACTTTATTCAATCACCTAGTACCGTGAACCATTTAGAACAAACCTGAAATTCCATTGTGAGCTTGAAGGTGTTTTTCCAAGGCGTTCTGATATGTAACTGAACGACTGAAATGACGACTGTTATTTCCCATGAATGAATATCCAGTAATATTGCCCATAACCTCAAAGAAATGTGAAAGAAATCTAAATTTCTAACACCATCTCACCTGTGTTGTCGTTATAACAAGGCATTTTTTTGTCCATTTTCAGGTCGGATTTTTCGATTTCTTTATTCTTTTGATTTCCTCGTACAAACGGCCTGATAAATTAGTAAATAATAATCTGATATGAAATAAAATAGTTTTGTTCACTTTTCCATGCAGAAAAGCAAGAATTTTGTGAAAATAAGACGAAAATATCACTTTTCTGGTTCCCCACATGGCCGCAATTTCGGATTTACCCATGATTCTCTGCTCAGTTGATTATGCAAATAGGTTTCAAAAGGCCCCAGTATGATAAGCAAAGTCACGGAGTTTCAGCTCTCAGATTTTTGACTTTCCGGAGATAGAGAACAAAATTTGGTAGGGGGAGGCATAATGCCCCCAGGGCCGGTAGGGTTATGGTTTGTATAATATTTTAACTTTCTAGATAGAAAGTGCACTCCCTTGTATATTATATTTCAAATGTATTACCCGGAAGCATGAGTAAGTGCACCCGGAAGACTGAATAATATCATGAAAAGTGCGGATTAATGAAATGTACGTCCAAAAAACGTTCGGTAGCATATAATTCAAGCACCAATGGGTCTACCCTGCTATACAGTGGACGATCCGTCATATAACCGAAGATTGAAGACAAACTGGCGTGCAATTAAGTCGCGTGGTTTTGACAAATGTTCGCTTGCAAAATTGACTGCCTATTTTGTGAAGACTATAGAGAAACATCCAGACAACAATACAGCTCGTTCTTAGCCTCTATAGGTTCATAAGAATCTCTATCACCAACTGGTAGCTTTATATCTACTACTTACTTAGACGGTTCGTCTGAATTGTCGGAAGATTGACCTCCGTCTGTTAGAATCGGCCATTTTACCCGGAAGATAAAGTTGCTCTACCCGCAAGCATGGCAAATTTCGTCAAAATCCCGGAAGTAGGGATAGTTGTTTCTCCTCCGTGAAGGAGTACAGGCATCATGAATATTTATTAGCTGAAATCGCGTGACGCGCCAAAGAATGTGGCCTACATTCGCCGGAACTTTCCTTGGAGGTTCTAGAGTCTGGGACCACTATTCAACTCACTCAAAAACAGATAGGCCGTCACACATCACCCACCTTATTCTCTTTAAACGTATGAATAATTTCCCATCAGACTGCAATTCTTTAAAATGAAGCCATATGCACGAAATAGTTATCCCTCGCCAAACGAAGGCACATAGCTGTGTATGGAAACGACGAAGAAATATTCAGGGCTGCACATCCACAACTCAATTTCAGGGATTTTACCTGAAATCCAGGGATAATTTCCTGAATTTCAGAAGAAAGATCCCTGAATGAGAGGATTTCCCCTTAAATTCAGGAAAATTCCCCCTGATTAATAAGTTCCCGACCCTATTCAGGTACGTAGTAAAATTCAGGTAATTTAGCCGGCCATCTGTACCAGCGCGAAGCTATAAGTACACGCGCGAATTTAGTATCCTCGAATAAAGAGACCCGGTGGAAGCGCTGCAAAGGATACACACCTTTTGTGACGTAAGCATTCATTTGTGTCCAAAGAAAAGATTCAAGATTTCGTCGGGAACCATGACGATCCCTATTGGAAATACTATGAGTCTTGGGTTCCCCATATGACAATTATTTGGCGGGAGATTTCACGTTGCGCTCCTAGACCTCCGTCTGATCGACGGAGGTAATAAAAAAAGCCCCTTACCATATGAAGCCTATATGAGCTAAAGGTGCGAGACAAACCCGCAGCTTTATGACCATTGCTTTGGCTAATTTCAAGGCTGGGAATTGTACGGGTATATTTTTTAAGGGTTGATACTCGATTGAAGACCGAAAATTCACATCCGCGGATTAAACATACTACTTTAATGAGAGTACCAACTGTTAAACAATTCAAATGCAAACCACGTCACCAACTATTATACATCATTGACCATGATAACATCAGCTATATAATACATGTATATAAATATCTACGTATCTCAGTGCAAGTGACCAATGATCGTTCTTTCAGAAGCTGTCAGTAACAGGCCATCTGTCACAGACATTGCCAAGTCTAAGATAACAACACCGTGAGCTACCCCATGACATGAACTATTTTTTTCGAAATAATATTGGAACTTGTTAAACAGTGATTCCCAAATTCCATTCACTTCTCCGAATTTGGTAGGACCAAATTATTAGATTTGCCATCTAAAAGTGATGATGGTAAACCCTCAGACGAAGTGAAGGTCAAATGAAAGACCAATTTCAACTGTATCCAAATATATTTTTGCTTCATTTGAATGATGTTATTTAACCGGTGGATTTAATCTGGCGGATTCCATGACAACCTGGTCCACTTTTCCGTCATTTTTTCCGTCAAACCGAAAAATGACATTAGCAACATCTGCAATTTCAAAAATATTAAACTAACTCTTTGTCATGTACATTTTTTGCTAAACCCATCAAGGTTGTGTAATTCGTGAATACAAACAGTTTTACCCTGTACATTTCTTACCTGCAGTATAATAGAAACAGAAATGTAAATGTTGCTAATGTCATTTGTGCTACTGTCCTATTTCCGTCACATATTTTTTTACAATATTCACCACAAATCAAATGTCAATTAAATTATTCAAGTGGAACTAGCCTGACCTGACTGGTATATGTATCATTGCCAGTGTATTAAACAACAATACATGGATACCGTGGGTCTTTGAAAATGTTGCTAATGACACTTCCGTCACCACTCCCGTGACGGAAATGACATCAGCAAAATTTTGAAAAGATCCAGTATTACAGCTTGGGTGATGTCATACACTGACAATGGTACAACGCATCAATACGATTGGCCTAATTCCACTGAGCATGTGCAAGTGCTTGTCTTATAAGAAATGTCTTGTAAAAAATAGATTATGACGGAAAATGACATACGGTAACACAAATGTTGCTAATGACATTTGTATTTTATCCCGCTAAACTAAAATTTGTACAAAGAAATAATAGCGGCACCTGTATGTTTTCATCTTCGGCAATTCATTGACACATTGTTTGTTTACGATATTTCTAAAGTTATATGTGTGGCTAATGTCATGTTCTGTCAAGGATGGACTGAAACAGGAGTCAGTGGAGTAGATTATCATGGAATCTGCAATCTTGCATTCGATTTTCTCGATTTTGGTGAAACATGCATATTGGATCAGTGAATCTGAGTTGAAACTCAAAAGTATACACACGTTAAGCTTGACATTTTTTCGAAAATTTACATTTCATCTATCACCAAATATACCACAATCCCGATAACCGTGGTGTTTTCGATTATGTTGTCACGGTCGCCATGGTCCGCGGAATACAAGTCATTTGATTTGTCAATACACACGTTGATTGATTGGCTGAAAATTAAGAGTCGCATTTCCAATGAACACACGCACCAGGAATATCTAGGACATTGAGATACTCCTGGTTTTAACGAGGATGGATTACACAGTGAATATTGAACTCTCTCCGCTTAAAGGCCTTGTTTCAAGGAAAACGTTTTGCGACACCATTGACACGCAATCGGATGTACGATGTTTTAGTGCACTACGCAGATCCAACCTCCCCACAGCGCATGCTCCATTTCGCAGGCTCCAATAACATCCCTGCCTCCAATGGCGGAAGTTGACCTTTACTACGTTGCTATGACGTATAGGGGAAACCAACCAACGCACGGTTCAGTTTGAATCCGACCAAACAACTCCTTTAGTGTTGCACATGAGCGAACTACTTTTCATATGCTCTGTCCAGATAAACAGGGAAAATTATCTCCAGATAATTCTTTTTAACGCTAGGTCAACGGAGGTATTATGCAGACTTGAAAAGTAATCAAAATTTTCGTTAAACATCTATTTTACTATATATGATGTCACTTCCGGCGATGTGCGCGAAGGCCCCGAATCCGGTCCAAAAATCTGACTGGTGGCTGGGGTGTTATTAGACCCCCAGCGAGGTGGTTGTACGCAGATCATGTCGCTGGGTGTACGACACGCATGTGCTTGCGCAGTTCACTGTTGAAGATGAATGCCTGTTTGCACAGTGTACACTGAACTCTCTTTGATGTATGCTTTATCTCGCAACGCCTGGCACTCTCTTTTAAGGGAAACCTTTTTCGACACGTTTTACACGCATGTGGTTTTTCACCAGTATGCGAGAGATAGTGTCGAGCCAGGCTGGTGTTATCCGCATATAGGCTCCCACATTTATCACACTGGTAGCGTGCTCCTGCACTGTGCATTTTGTTGTGTCTCTCCAAGGCCGCCGAAGAAGAAAATATTCTGGCACAAGTATTACATGTGTGTTGCCTGTGTCTCAGTTTTATGTGCATGTCTAGTCGAGATTGTTTCCTGAAGCCTTTCCCGCATTCCGGGCAGGACACAGATTTCCTCGTAGTAGAACTGTGCCATCTCACGTGCAGCGTCAGGGAAAATTTCCGGGTGAAGGCTTTAGGGCACATGGTACAACGGTACGGCCTCTCAGCCAGATGGGTGTTGCGGTGGTCTCGTAAAGAACGAGCCTTTGTGAACTTCGCCCCGCATGTTTCGCATTCAAACGGCTTTGCACCAGAATGCACATTCATGTGATTTTTTAGTGTGTCTGATGCGGACAAGACTTTACCGCACACATTACACGGGAACCGCTTGGCAGTGCCAGTTGTTACATACTTTGTGTGAGCAGCTAGATGTTTCCGAATTGCGGAGACCGTCTTGAATTCTTTGTCACAGTCTGGACAGGTGTACAAGGTTCCACTTGGGTGGGTAGCAACGTGTTCCCGAAATTCATCGCGGCTGCCGAAAGTGGAACCACAGAACAAACAATGAAATGGCTTGAAATCTGAATGGTTCAGCGCATGAGACTCGAGTTCCACAGATGATATGAAAGCCTCTTCACACATGGTACATTGATAGGGTTTGTCGCTGAATTGGATGTACCAGGGATGTCCCTTAATGTGGTTACCCAAATCGAACAATCGACTGAAAGCTTTGCCACATTCCGGACACTCGTGAGAGGAGGAACAGGAAGGGTTCAAGTGGGTCACCCTGACATGCCGCATCATGCCTCTATAAAATGCATACGTTATGCCGCAAAATTCACAAGTAAAGGGCTTATAATCTGGGTGCTCCTTGCAATGTTCTTCAAATATTGGTCTGCTGTAGAATGTTGCAGAGCATTCGGAGCATGTGTGTATTTCCCCTTTACGCCCTCGTGGGTGTTTTTTGGCACTTGGAGGAGTCCTCTGTTTCGTCTTTTTCCATACTTGTTCATCTGTCAAATCTGTCGTCGGGGAGATGATGGACGAAACAATCTCCGTTATTTCAGTGTCGGTAAAATTGATGACTTCAAACTTCTTGCCCGAGTTACCGACATCGGCAACATGAGCACCGATTTTGTCGGTGGCAGAGCCAGGGTTACTTGTACTTCCATTGTGAAAGTCATTGCAAGGATCAGCCTCAAGGATATTTCCATTATCCATGCAAGTGCTACTATCAACAATACTGCCAACAACGTCCGCATTGGCAACCTCAGGGATGATCTGGTTGCTCGTCTCAGTTGTTTCAGTCGCCGTATGTTTCGAACTGATTTGGCTCTCGTCATGTTCGCTTTTGTCTTCTGACTTAGCAGCTTCTTTTTCATCCTGGGCATAGGTAAAATCAGCCTCGAAATGCTCCGTGTTCATGTGAGTTTGTACATCATGGAACGTGTTAAACTTGGCATTACATACAACACAAACACACGAGAATGAAATAACATTGAAGAAAGTCAGAGTCTGTATGTGCAGTTCTTTCTCCTCCTGGGAACAATTGGTGAGTTCCAGAGTAAAACACTTGGTGAACAATGACTGGGCCATCTTGGGTTACGTCACACTGTAAAAAAGAAGAAAAAGATCTATGAATATAAATAAATTATTTTGTGAATTTTGCACTGATAAATGGGGGGCAAACCATTTGGATATTTATTCGTTTATTTTTTTGTATCAATTCTTTTTTCTTTTAACTTTTATTTTTGGTATCAAAAATGGATTGTTTGATATAAAAAAAATGTTTGATATAAAACATAAATTATTTGATATAAAAAAAAAGTATTTTTGATATAGAAAATATGTTTGACATCGAATAAATACCAACACAGCGCACATTTAATTTTGATATCAAAAATATAATTTTATTGTTGATATCGAGAAAAAGATTTTTTCTTATATCGCAAACATAATTCTGTTTTTGCTGCGATGTGTGCACTAGGCAGATATATGCCAAATCTCGATTTGTTAGTATCAGTGGGTATGGAGAAAAACTGGTGTCATCGATATTAAACGATATACCACATTCGCCCATACTGCTGCACATTAAAAACTTCTGAATGGTGGTCGCAACATCAAATTGATGCCTGTTCGCGAATAATGTCCCTTAAGTGGGTTTTGAGTCACAAATATTAACCATACAGAGATGATGAAAAACGTATCGAGTCCTGACCCATGACATCACTCTCTGATTATGATTAATTGCGTCTTATTTTATTGTATCGATTGAAGTTACGTATGATATAAAATGGAATTCGAGGTCCACGCGGTTTGGCAAAAAAAAAAAAAAAATCATTCAGCTGTGTAAAGCTATGAAAATATACAAATAACGGTAATAAAGACAAGTCTAACATTTATTTTGTGCAATTTCGCTACCAAAATGGACTTATTCAAGACCTTGTAGGCTACAAAGATGTTATTCCTGTCAGCCGAACTAGAGTCACTGTACTTAACCCCCCAAAATGGATAGAAAAGTTTTTACCCATTCTAGCCCATGTTATTATCAGGTGATAGTGAAGACATAACGGAAAAGACAAATTTGTAACGGTAAAAACATTGAATTCAAGACCATTTTTTTCTAACTAACCAGTTAGTTTTATTTTCTTAATGCAAGGCAAGTTGCCTGTTCCAAGAAAATTTATAATCAGAATGTCACTTCAATTTTCTCAACAACTGTGTTAGTTGGCAAAGAAATTTTTTAGTCCTTACTGTTATATTCCTGTCTTTAACGTTATAGCATTTTATTACGATGAAGACAAGTTTGAATAACGGTAAAGACAGATTACATGTCAGCATGAGGCAGGCTAAACTGGATTAGTGCGTCTTTCATTGTAAATTTTTCTTGATATACACTTTTAGATTTTTTGTGCTCTGTTTGGTAACAATCATAAATAACTAACTGACATACGTCACCAACGGTAAAGACAGACAATAAATGCGACACAAGACTTTTTTCAAATTTGTTGAAAACGTGTGCTTTGTTGTAACAAGACTGGAGGGAAAAGAGCTGCCCACACCCTGGTACTTTTAACAATAACAGTGGTGTCCCCTATATGACATTTCTTGTACTAAATTTCTCCAAAAAACTTTTCTGACAACGGTGAAGACAGTTGATTAAATCCAATCTTTTTGTGATATTTTTCACATGTCAAGATATGTGAAATGAACAGGGCTTTTCTTTTATGTGTTGTAAATACTGTGTTGTTTAAAAATTATTAACCCTCAAACTGCATTTGCAATGATAGCGGTAAAGACAAATTCATTTTCAGATTTGAAAATTTAATCTTTTAAAGCTGTTATCTTTGCCAAAATAGACATTTTACAATAGAGAAAAACTATAAAATGTTTAATCACCTGGCATTTCCAGCAAATCTCTGGCTGTAAAATGTAAAATGAACAAAATGTACACAAAAAAAAAAAAAAAATTGTCTTTTTCGTTATTTGTACATTTTCGTGATGTCGCTGTCTTGAGCAGTTGACAAAATCCTAGTCAGACGGTGACATTACAGGTCAAGTACCCATACATGATCATATTCTCAAGCACGTGGAAGTCATCTTTCAAAGTATGCATTGTGCCTCCCACCATTTATAGCAAGTTCTACCAGGCATTCATTATCTCATCCTTGCAAGCCAGTCTATCAATCGATAGGTTACGATCGATACACTGGCTTGGTTAGTTACCGATAGCAGTTCTGGATATAAATAGCTCAAGGGATTTCCACTAAACCGAATCAATCAGTAAGTGCGCTGAAACAGCTCAACAGGCCAATCTGCAGGGAGGTTTGAGTTTTGACTGATTTGAATTTCATCGCCGGCCAGACTACCTTTGAAGTTAGGCTGAAATCAACATAGGATGTAAAAGCGAAAACTGCAGGCTTTAGATACCGATGCCCTAATTCAAAACAACTGCTGGGGATGAAATGTACGAGATTGTGTAATACACGCAACGACTCGAGAACTCATCCGAATCACCAAAACAGTCCAGGTAAACCCTCTTTGAGGATTTAAGGATTACCTGGACTTGTGCAGATGTCATTACCTTAGGGTCACCGGGACTGTACCAGAGTTACACAGTTGATGAAAAATTGAATAAACAGATGTCTAAGAAATTTGGGAAATTTGCCATCTTTAGTTTACTTATGTTTTAAACATGTTGTTTTATTCAAACGTACAAGGCCCAAAGTTGGCTCCAATATACGCCCACACAAGACATCGTATCTCCTTTATAATAAATGTATCCTTTAACAAAAAATATATATCAATTTTTAATGATTTAAAGATTTTGGGGTCACCTTGACCTTGACCTAAATTTTGGTACATAACAAATCATCTCCCCTGAAAGTATACTGACACACAAATATCTGAGTCTACAAGCAGATCTGCTGAATTTCTTTTACTGTTTCTAAAAACTTTTTGAAATGGTACATATGTTAATTTTTCAGTGAGTTTGCATGGTGCCTCTATTTTGAGTATAAACGTTCTGAATCTTGATTTCTTTTTAAGATGGCTGCGGCCTTTTCGGCCCAAGTCAACCTTGCTGCCCCAAAACAAACTTCCATGCATGTCATTGGTCACTGCCTTTTCTGATGTAAACATCTGAGAAGGGCTGTCAATGTTATGCATTGCATCATGGGTTGTTTTGGAGCAGCAAGGTTTACTTGGGCCATCTAGAACACGCAAAGACGACGAGCACGTCCTCTTTCCTCTTTTCGTTGTGAAATATTCGTGTTTTAGGATACACAGATAACAATAGATATGAATGGGACCCATGATTTTACGCCCCTTACGTCTTCAGATCAAAGTGGTCTCGTTTCAAGGTGCGATCAACAAATCAAACAGGGGCTTGTTGTTGGTCAGTTATTAATTATGATATTATTATTGATATTTACTCTCCTCCTACTCCATTAATATTGATGGATATCATAATTAATAACTGAACAGCAACAAACTCCTGTGAAATTACGATCTCATGATCTGTGTTTCCTAATGTTAATTTTATGGGAGCGGGAACAGCCAGTTGTGGCGCAAGGCTGTCCGAAGTAATTACACACGAGGTAAATTGCTCACATGGTTGAGCGTAGCCAGACGTAATACACTAGTTTACCACACAAAATCTTCCACCGGAATTTCGAATTTCCGATTGCGACTTCCTTTTACGCGCCACAACAGGAACATGAGCAGAACGAACATAAAAATTTATGTCAGGAACACACACGAAATTTTTGACTGCAAGTTTTCGTTTTGATTTCTCTAACAGCTGCAGCAAAGCGATGTCTCCAATTTTAAGCGACCGTACCAACATAGCATCAAAATCTTTCCAAGTTGCTATCCTATGACAGAGACCGTATATAAGTTACTGAATTTCTTTTCCGTTTACTTTTAAGCTCGTAGTTTTGCATGCGAGTAAAGTTTACCGCGCGTAGGTTAAATATCAGAAAGGAAGTTGTTTACCTCACGTCGTCAGTTTGAAATAGATTGGGTGTATTGGGTGGGCATTCTTGCCGTAAAGGTAATGATCCAATCTCGGTCATCTTATAAGCGTTACAGGTAATGTACATGTAACAATCCGAAATTCTGACTCTTGGAGTTAAATATAACTTTTTTGCTTGCGTCCTAAACGTTGCAGAATTGAAGAATGTCAGTTGACATACATCAGGTTTAGGACAAAGCCATTTCGAGCTTTTTTAGATCCATCGGGCTTTTTTAGCTCGATCGAGCTTCAATAATGTCACTTTTACTCGTACTGATGATGGGATGTCCAATTTCCGTGGCGAAGCTGGCGTTCATAGTTGTACCAGGCTGAGCCGAACATGAGAGAAGTTCAAAACCGAAACAATCTCCCTTGTTCACAATTGCGTTGTTGTTATATTTCATATCAAAATATTCTTATGGTGCACACTCAACAACGTTTTCTCACCTCTTGTCTTCTCATCAACACTTTATATCTCCTCATCGAACGTCCAACTTGCGGCCATCATGGCGCCTCGTTTTCACTATGATCTGGGAAGATCACATGATCGGATATGCCGAAATATGGATTTTTAATTTTCGAGCGGGTATGGTGGGCCTGAATGGACATCATGTACATACAAACCAAACTTTTATTTGGGCAAATAAAATACTGTGGGTTAGTACAGTTCAAATCATGGGACAGTACATCTGGAATCCCAGATTTCATACTTAATAGTTGGTGGCATGCCTGAAGTGCCTGTTCATGTCGTGTAAACGTGGTGTGTGCGTTTTGACAGGAAAGGAACAACTACTGCTATTGGTTCTGATGACAAAATAATATATCTTTTATTCAACGAGTTTCACCACCAAGTAATCATTCTTTAGATGTGATTAGTAGTTCATTTTTTTATTCCATATTTGAAATTTTGGCTTGTATGTGCATTCAGGTCCACCATATCCGCTCGAAAATTAAAAATCCATATTTCGGCATATCCGATCATGTGATCTCCCCAGATCATAGTGAAAACGAGGCGCCATGATGGCCGCAAGTTGGACGTTCGATGAGGAGATATAAAGTGTTGATGAGAAGACAAGAGGTGAGAAAACGTTGTTGAGTGTGCATCATAAGAATATTTTGATATGAAATATAACAACAACGCAATTGTGAACAAGGGAGATTGTTTCGGTTTTGAACTTCTCTCATGTTCGGCTCAGCCTGGTACAACTATGAACGCCAGCTTCGCCACGGAAATTGGACATCCCATCATCAGT
>JAVTVY010047245.1:0-24038 GCA_036873755.1 Hanleya hanleyi | reverse complement strand
TATAATCAACTTATTCACCCCTCTCCCTACAAATATGGATACATAACATGTGTTTACAACAACAAAAATAATGACGTTTTGGCTGAACCTGTGTGAATATATACATGTCACAAATGAAATAAGTTTTAGATTTGCATTTTTAGCAACTTACAGGGGAGAAAAACTATAACAGATTATTGAGTATATGGTGGCAACTTGACTGTAGCGTGCTAGGATTCTAACAGAACTGGGTACTAGTATATACTAATCCTTCAGCTGAGGTAACTACGTCGTAATCGTGCTACAAATTGAATCTTGAGGTGTTCTTAATAAATGTTAAAACTGACTTGCACATATTATTATTCATTTCATTTGTGAATGACTCGTTTCCCGACAATATATCTTGGAGGTTATAGTTTGGAGGCAAGTCGTTTTGTAATTCATCCCTTAGATTGTTATATAAGGGACAAATAAAGAAATAGTGATAAGCATCCTCTCTTGATTCTCCACATCTACAGCTAGATGTAATAGACAAATTCCTTCTCATTAAATCCGCGTTTAATTGGCTGCATTGATGTCTTAGTTGGGTTAGTACAATGTTAAGTTTCCTTGAACCTATCAAACTGTATTTAGATATACGAGTTTTCTTAGCTAATGAGTGGTGGAAGGCAGAAGTGGATGGTTTGTTTCTTGTATCGTAACTAAGTTTGTTCCATTCCTGAATAGCTGACGGGATAAATGAATTTTTGGATATATTTAAACGTGTTCGGGGTGTCGCATAATTTGCGTCATTCCTCAAGTTGTACGGAGTGGTTTGTCCTACTTGGGGTGTCATTAAATTATATATATAGTCAGGACTTTCTCCATTGTGAATTTGGTACATTACTTTCAATTTTGCAATTTTTCGTCTATTTGCCAAGGTTTCCCAGCCAGTTTCTAACAATAGGGACTCTCTACTGGCATAAACAGGAAGACCGGAAACAATTCGTGCTGCAGCAAATTGAAGTTTTTCTAGTCGATCCGCTTCTTCTAATGTGCATCCATCCCAGATCACAGAACCGTATTCTAACATGGGTCTGACAAATGATAGATATATTTGAGATAATGCCTGTCTGCCAAGCTGGTATTTCAGTTTTCTCATCATTCCAATGCGTTGAGAGGCGGTATTGATAATGTGATTGATGTGGCTACTCCATTTGCAGTTGTCTTGTAGGATCAGGCCTAGGTGACGATGGTTGGTGGAAGCCTGAAGGATACAATGGTCAAAATAGATTTTAGGATATGTTGGGGAAGTCTTATTTGAGAACAGAATTAAAATGGTTTTTAGGGCATTAAAGTTCAGAAGCCATTGTTTTGACCATTCCAATAAGGACTGTAGATCCCGGTTAACTACACTTTCAATATCACAAATGTGAATTGACGTGAACTGCAAACAAGAGTCATCTGCAAAACGTCTGGTAAGACTTATAAGTTTGTCCGCTATGTCGTTAATGTATATCAGAAATAACAAAGGGCCTAATACGGAACCCTGTGGAACTCCTGCATTTACTTTTTGTGTATTGGAGTTTGAATTTCCCACAACAACTTTTGATGATCGATCCTCAAGATAGCTTTTCATCCAATTCAATAATGCACCATATTGTTTCAACTTGAACAGTAACCCCTTGTGCCATACAGTGTCGAAGGCTTTAGATATATCACAAAAAACCATGCATGAGTTTGTGCCTTCATCTAGGGCTTTACAAATACTATCATAGATTTCAATAAGCTGGTAAACAGTTGAATGTCCAGGGAGAAAACCGGACTGGTACTACTTATAAAATAGGTTGTGTGAGTTGAAATGATTATAGATGTGTTTGAATATAATTCTTTCCATTATCTTTGAAACACAACTCAGCAGCGATATAGGACGATAATTAGAAGGGAGATGTCGATCTTGTTTTTTGAAAATAGGTAATATATTTGAATTTTTCCAACATTTAGGAAATTGTTTGCTTGTTAGTGACATGTTAAATAACTGACACAATGGTTTAGCAATGGTTTTGACGCAACCGTTAAGCATTCTATGGCTGATTGCGTCTGGACCTACTGCTTTATTCAATTCGATGCTATTAATAATATCACAAACTTCGTCTTCATTAATGGCAATACTGTTTAGTAAGCTGTCGCATTTATACTCGAACTGAGGTAAGTCGGCAGCCGAATCATCTATAGTGGAGATGGAAGCGAAGAAATTATTCAATGCATTCGCTTTGTCTATATCACTAAAACAGATGGATTCCGTTTGTCCAGAGTTTTTTGTACTCTTAAAGGGGGGATTTCAGATGTATTTTGAGGATCGCTAACGAATCTCTTCAATGTCTTCCAGTAAAATTTTGGGTCATTTGTTTTCGAAGTTTCCAGTAGGTTTTCAATGTTATTGTAATAATTAGTTTGGGCATATTTTTTTCATGTTATTAACTTGGTTCCTACTGCGTTTGTATTTGTTCCAGTCTAGAAGTCTATTAGTCTTAAGTGCCTTTTTTTTCAGTCTGTCACGCTTTCTCATTGCTTTTCTTAGGTCAGAATCATACCAAGGTTTATCTTTGGGTCGTATTGTCACAGTTTTATATGGGATACTCATCTTAGCAAATTCCAGGTATTGATTAGTAAATTTTTCCGCAGCTTCATCAACATCTTTTGAATTTTCCAGAGTTGCTGTCCAGTCGAAATCGGATATCAAATTATTGAAAAGCTCGAAATTTGCTGCCTTATATACCCAAACTTGTCTCTTGTATGCATGTTTCAAGTTATGTTTCACTAGAACCTCGATATAGGTAGCCCTGTGATCACTTATATCTCCGTCAACCCTTATTACTCCACAGTCTTGAACGTTTATGGTGTCAGTAATGATGATTGGGTCTAGCAATGTGGCCGAATGGGCTGTTACTCTGGTGGGCTCTTTTATAATATTACTGATATTAAGACGGTCACAAATGTGGCTCAGATAACGTGAGTTGTCGTTTAACAGATCGTCATTTAGATCCCCGCATAGTACAAGGTTTGAATTAGTATCCAGCGCAGTTTCGACCATATTTTCAAAGTTTTCATATATAAAGGCTGGACTCTTTGGAGTAATGTAAGATACGTTAAGTAGGATATCTTTTCCTTTTAGTTCAATTTTTATCCAAATTGTTTCGATCAAGTTAATTTCTAAGTCTGGCTGACGGTTGCATTTAAGCTGTGTGGAAGTATATATTAGTATCCCACCCCACGAATTCAGTCCTAATGGGTCCCGATCTTTTCTAAATGGTTTATTAAATCCTTCTATAATAAGGTTTTTTTCATCAACAGATTGATCCAGGTTCGTTTCAGTGAAGCACATTATGTCGAAGTCTTCGGCTATGTCTTCCACATACGAGATCTTATTTCGTATACTGCGGGCATTTAGGTGAAGGATCCTTAGTCCATCAATTTGGATTGAGGTGTCGGGCCCTGGGTTAAGTTCAACGTCACCACAAATAATGAGTAATAATAAGAGGATCATAATAATGTTGCTGTTTTGGTATATGCCTTGGAGAGCCAAGAGAGTTGCAAAAACTATAAAGGATTTGAGATTGCAGCTTAAACATTCAATATAATTGGGATTACCTAGCCATAAATTAGTGTTACGGTTTCTAGTTCCACGACTACAACTGTGTGTCCTCAGGTAGAAGGCCCCGATTGATACCCTATATGATTGAAGATCGTTACCCATTTTCCAAAGGAAAACATACATTTAGATTGGGTATCAATCGGGAACTAACATAGTTGCACATATTCGAATAAATATTTAGTAATACATTGCACACTACAGATTTACATAAACTGTCAAACATACCATACATAAAAGTGAAAGGTAGAGTAATTATCAAAAAAAGCATAATGAGGAGTAAAACATCAGTGACAAGAAGCTAATAAATATAATCAGTTTGCAAGAGCCTTGGTTATTAAAGACAAGAAATACCATACCATGATAATATGAATGTTATAATATCAACGTATAGTCATGAGCTACCTGGTATATATTATGTTTTATTTCTATTCTAAATAATGGAATATGTAAGGAATGTGATTAGCTTGCGAGAACGTTAGTTCTTAGCGTATAGTCAGGTATATATTACATGTTTGCGAAGCCATAGATATTGAGATGCGTGCTGGCCTGGTATGTATCCGTATAACATGAGCTAGTACAAATGTTAACGCAGCCGTCCCCACACGGACAAGGGAAGTCTCCGTCTGGGGAAGGACAAAAGCGTCTGGTGAAGGACAGCTCCAGACGAAGCTTGATGGAGTCACGATATGACGCACTGAGTTCATTGAAAAAAAAAATCGACGTTGCATGTATCGGATCGTGAGATTATTTTCCTGACTTTGCATCTTCAAAAACAAGAAGCTCATTGCAAAATCAATATTGATCGGGATAGCCCATTATAACAACAGACTAATAGCCAGTCGGACGAATATTCGCATCCAAGCAAGCAAACCCAATCCATCCGATTCCGAATACAGACGCGGTTACACATTTTACTGTCCCTGCTACAATTAGAAAAGGGGATTTCCACTTTCGGGACTTACATTTCCCGGAATCGCAAGATATTTTTGGACGAGGTTTTTCGGCTGTGAAAATGTAACTAGCTGAGGAAAAATGGTGAACGACAGTGCATAAGGTAGGGTAGCATGAATATGGTTCAAGTTATGTGCAGGCGACAGTTCTATTCAGTGCCTTTCTCCACAAATATATATGGACAAAGATCCACGCAGTCAAGTGACATTACTCTGATTTTCTTATCATTGATTGAGTCATGTCGCGCGATCCAAGGCGATTCACGGACGAAAATAAAACGTCAGAAAGTAGACAAGAAATTCTCATCCACAAGTCCCACGGTCATATTGTACGGTCCATCCGGTTTCGCGATACACCAAACATAGCAGCCAGAAATACTTACTTACTTGCAGTTCAAATGCAGCAGAGAAATTTCGAGTCGAGAAATGTGAACATCTCGGATCTCCAACATCTTGATGCAAGGGCCTTTCCAAGAATTATATCCACCCCCCACCTACGGACGAGTTTCCCCACAAACGATTTAGTTGAAATTCTGTTCTATTCAATTTTGGTACCGTACATTATAATGTGAATATAGGTGTTGATGGAAATATAAAGTTCTATGTATTTTGATCTAAAAATAAAAAAATTCAGGAATAATTCTGGACCATTCATAGGAGGGTGCATGGGTAGAAATTTTGGAAAAGCTCTTGTACCAAGATGGTGGAGATGTTTAGGCCTACATTTCTTGACTGGAATTTTCGCGGCTGTATTTGGAATGCAAGTAAATGTTTCTGGCTGCTATTTCTGGTGTATCACGAACCCGGATGAACCATACATCATGACGGTGGAAATTGGGGATGTGTGGGTGTGAATTTCTGAACTGTTTTCTGATGTTTTATTTTCATCAATGAATCGCTGTGGATTGTACGGCATGACTGATAATAAAATCAGAATCCTGTTACTTGACTACTTCCACCCGGCTATAGCCAAATCCAGAAAGGGTTTGATCTCCCTTGTTTCACTAGGGGCTTACAGAACTTCCGGTAAGTACCAAAGGCTCTCACAATTTGTTTGAGTAATTAAAAAAATTCTTTTTCGAGACAATTATCTTTATAATTTACACGTAAGCTTATACAAGATCTATCGGTTCATGTAGAAAAAGTAAACCGAATAGTTTCTCAAACAGATATTCTGGAAAAGTTTATCACTTTTTAAATTTTTCAAAATAATGATTGAGGGTGCCTTTGGTAAAAGCGAAACCTAGGCGACTACTTCCCGGAAGCAGTTTTTCATACCTCTAACCTTAAAGAGCGGCAGATGATAGACTTTCTGGAAATGGCTGTAGGTTATACATGTACATGTAACCACATGTAGGCCTTTTAAAAGGCTCTTCATACCTGCATAGTTGCAAGTTTTCACCTGGCTTAAGGATCATTTATAGTGAGATGGTATTGTAACAGAATTGATATCATCCTAAAAAAAACTATCAATATATTGAAAGTACTGGTAGCAAATCAGGAGGTGATATATGTTCAGTTTATTCCATTTCTTTGTTTTAGCATTGATTTATACTATTCTTAGAACCATCATTCAAGAGTGTGTGTCTATTCCTTATTGACTTCTGCTGGCAGTACCAAGAAGCTATGTTTCTGTAATTATTTTCTCTAATTTACATTGTTTGTTTAAAGGGGTATCATATTCACATTCTGCATGGTTTGGGAAACATTTGGGGAACATTTTGGTATATGATATCGGTCACTATATATATTGGATATTAGTTATCAGACCACCTGTGATTCTATGAAAAAAGATATAGCTGAACATATATTTATAAGCCCCTGTGATTCTATGAAAAAAGATAGCTGAACCTATATAAGCCCCTTGAAATTAACACACATTCAATTAGCCAGTATGACCAACTATTCTCAGAATGCATATTCCAGTAGTTTTCATCAAGTTCTGTAGCAGCAGACTATCCTCTTGGTATTCCATAAATATTCTATACTATCCTCTTGGTATTCCATAAGTATTCTACAGCATATGATCCTCTTGGTATTCCATAAGTATTCTATATCATATACTATCCTCTTGGTATTCTATAAGTATTCTACAGACTACAGCATACAATCCTCTTGGTATTCCATAAGTATTCTATATCATACTATCATGACTATCCTCTTGATATTCCTTAAGTATTCTACAGCATACAATCCTTGGTATTCCATAAGTATTCTATATCATACTGTTCTCTTGGTATTCCATATGTATTCTACAGCATACGATTCTCTTGGTATTCCATAAGTATTCTATAGCATATCATCCTCTTGGTATATCATAAGTATTCTATAACATACTATCCTCTTGGAAATTCAGCTTTCTATCTTGCAAAATGGAAATAGAAAGATGGAAAGCTCTAAATAACTTCTGTATTCAAGCTTCACATCTCACAAATTTGAAAGTAGAAAGATGGAAAGCTCTACATCTCTCCCATATTTGAGCTTTGAAAAAATGTAGCACGAAAAAAAGTGACCTTAAAAAAAGTGATCGCCCCCCACTCAGTCTTCAAAAAATGTTCTCACCCCACCGATGCCCTCAAAAAAGTCAAGACACCTCCCCCTCCCCAAGAATCGAATTCCCAACCCCCATTACCATTGCCAAGCATTACATACACACACACTAACACAGAAGAAAAGGCAATACACCTGAATGATGCATTAACCCCTCGGGCATAGTGTTATAGCTACATATACATGTATGAATTTGAAAACGAAAATTATGAATTTGAAACGAAATTTAGTATTTTTCCGTTTTATAAAATGAAATCCGATGATACAGTCAGGCGACAGACAAAGGAACAGTACTTCATTCGAAAGTTCAAATGTGAATTAATAATAAACTGCTAATAATACCTTTATTGATATATGAACTGTAGAATTGAAACAATTAATTATTTCTTTTATGCATGCATTGACTGAAAAAGGAGATGTCAGACAGTCTGTAAAAATTAATCATGTATTTATCAAGTCTGGACTTGTCAGGCAATACTGCCTCAACGGACATGTCATCTAATGTTCTGTTTTGTTCTATATATCATTGTCGGATTATATCAAACTGTTTTACCTTTTGTCTACTGCATTATGTTGTAAATATGTATGTCTCCAATGTCAAATTAGTATATAAAAATGCGTTTTAACATGTTCAACTACAAGGCAACTATATGTATATATAGCCTTACACATGAATAAATTTATTATTGCTATTGAAAAGTCCATAAAATGGACGAAACCGGTTTAGCAGAGCAATATTCAGTTTAGCTCTAACTCTACATTTTGTGTAGTTGACTCATGTATGTAGATATATACATGTATAAATATACATGTACACATATCCCGTATTGTCGCTACACAAAAGGAAGTTAATAGTGAGCGCAGAGAAGCCGGTCGTTCGCGAAGCGAACTCAATAGGCAACATGTGTACTTATGAGAAATGCACAAAACTCCATGGATAACTGTACCCTAACGAATCTTTTTTCACGGTATATCCGGTTTACATCCGGGTACTCGTCGTATTAGGGGGTCATTTTGAATATTGCATCTCGGAAATCAACATCTGGTTTTCTTAGAGACTATTTTTTGCACTTCGTGACTGAATAAAATCCCCTTCAAAAATATAAGAACCACCAATAAAGTTGGAACGAAAAATATATTGTTATTGAAAAAACAACAGACCCCGTCCGGAAATAAGGGCGTCGTCTGCTCGTTGATTGACAGCTGTCAGGCAAAGTAACCTCTTCATTGAGATTTGGACTTGAAGTCCAAAAAAGGTCAGTTTAGGCCACTGTATATTGACGTTTAGGCCACTGTGTTGACGTTGTAAATTCCTGTAGATTATATCCGTATTTTTTAAACTCTAAATAGATTTTTCTGTTGGACAATATTCATAAATATCTCCCCCCTGTTTTGCGGTAGCGATAATCTACGCTATTACCATCTCATGAATATGCACGTCACTGGTATTGAGAATTTAAGCTAATATGAATAGCCGTGTTTCAGGCATAGATACGTCAGAAATCTATATATATAAACTACCGACATACTATTCAATATCTCCCAGAAAGTAATTCTATGACACAAGCACCTCTTTTTCATAACAAAACACAACCAAATCGGTCTCTAAAAAGTTTACACTTGAAAGTTTTCTTTTGACTTGTATGGTAATAGTTGAGGGGAGGTAACTTTATCAACCAGTGTTACATTATGTCCCCTGGTGTGACTTGAGAAATTATTAACATAGCCTTATTAAAATGCTATTAACTCAATGAATAAGGTTATGAAATAATATTAAGCTTTCAGTAGAGTATTTGAATTTGTTTTTTTACATATATATATTGAAGCTACAAAAAACAGAGAGAAAAAAAATCTTACAATATGGATGAACACAGTTATTCCAAATCAAATGTGTCAAAGAATCACATACAATGATTACAAGGAGAGAAATTTGTTCCATCCACTCTGCACTGTTGGAAAAGGAACACAATGATGCCAAGGTTTCTACATCAGAAAGTGTGAACGCAACAGCTGCTTGCACTCTTGTGCAACAATCTGGCCAAGTTTTAGATGTTCCAGGAGATGGAAATTGCTTTTTTTTCACTGTATTAGCTCAGCTCTCCATGGTGATATTTCACGGCATAGGTACTGTAGATTTGTTTTTGACAACTGGCGGGACTCACAAAATGATGTGTTGCATCATCATGATAAACATTCCCAATCCCAACAAGGTTACAAGAAGAACATGGTGCTAGGTAATGGGTGCTTGGACAACAGCTTGTGAAATACATGCTGCAACTAAAATCCTGCAGCACAACATTTGTGTATGGCTAAAAGGGACAAAATCCAACCTGAACACCCACCTTCCTGAAGCCTGCATCAGTGTACATGAATATTCTGCTGATAAACCAAAAACAGAGACCATAAATCTTTTATTGGACAGGAATCATATTGGTCAATGGTTAATTTCTGACAAATAATAACAATTATTTTTATCAGTCTAGATGCCCATCACTTAACTCTACTCTTATACCAGTGCAGCAAAACCTTAAGTCCTGAGCTCCCTCTTCATCAGTGATTATTAGACTCCACCAAACACCAACTTTCTATATTCATCATATTTGAATATATTTGAAATTATCTGATCTATTACAGCTAGCCACATACCGATACCTGCTTAGACAAGAAAGAATACTGAACCTTGACAGGGGATATTTAACAGGAATGTAATTTCTTTACATTCAGTGCCGTATATTGTAAAATGAATAGTACAACTGTTGGCATTTTCTAGAATTTTTATTCATCATATTGGTTGGGCTTTATTTTGTCCAGCTCTTGTGTTTTGTCAATATCCAGTTGAATATAGATCTCACATAAATTAATAGTTGCGATTATGTAGCAGACATCATAGAAGTTATTCTCCCCCAGTCCATATCATAGTTTCTACATCATAGTTTCAAAAACTATGATGTGAAACTCATAAATATGAGAATTGTATATAATAAATATAATAATATATATTTAAATATAATAAAATAAATAATAATATATAATCAAAAAGAATTTTTTTATTTTTTATTTTATTATAATATATAATATATTTTTTGTATTTAATAAATATAATATTTGAATAATATTCATTATGTGATGAAACTCCACATCATAGTTTCCACATGAAAGAATGATATTAAGGCCTACCACAACTTTCCCACACCACTTATTTATCTGCTTATTGGCTTATAGTTGGACAAGTAAAGCAGAGGCTAATGCAGTTGGTCAGAAAAATTGGTTTGAAATAATTATTATTAGGCCTGATTGATCGGTGGGGGGTCGCCCTAGCCCAAAAACTTCTGGCTCGTGGTTCTGAGGGTCGTGTCCATCACTATATTTTACCAAACACAGTCGAGATTTCCCGGCTATAGAAATTCCAGGGTTTATATCCAGGGTTGACTACAAATCCATGGAATTAGGCTGGAATCCCTGGAATTATGCTGGAAACCATGGATAATGTCCATGATCACAATATTCTGGACAGCATGGACAAATTCACAATCCATAGACGATCTCCATGGACACCATGGAAATCCATGGATGATGTCCATGGACACCATGGATCATGATGTCCATGGAATATGGAGAATTCAGCATGGAAATTGGACTTTATAACAAGGGACATTATAATTTCATTTCAGCAGTGACTTGCATAATCTTTTTCACTAGTAATCTCGGACAGGGGTATGTTAATTTGACACACTGCTCAAATTTTAAAGCAAAATTTCAAATACGAGTCATCTTCAACCCTGCCATATGGTTCATACATGTACAATTTAGTTATATACAAAATACAGTATTTTTCATCACCAGAATGACCACATTATTAAAAACCACATTACCAGGTTTTACTAATTTACACTCCACATAATGTAGAATGTTCCAGTCGTAATGATTTGGAATATAATAGACTTAGATCGCACAGTAGTATTCTAGTCTAAGAGTTTCTCTGGAAATTTATTCATTACACTCAATAATAATCAGTACACAATGTTCTGTTATCAATGTAATGTTCTGAGACATTCACAACTTAATCCTATTCAAAGTGATTCAGAAGGGCTTTCGCACATTTCTGCAGCTGAAGGTCTGCTGCAAAGACTTGTGCCCATATTGCAGAACTTTGATAATTGTATATACTCTGTGGAATTCCTGATAATTTAATATAGTGTCTTTCAGTATTACATTAATAAGCTGACAATGAATATATTCAAGGGTACCGGTAGTAACATTTACATCCACAAAAATGGCATTGAAAAAAAACTATTATCATGACAATTTAACACCAATAAATTAAACTAGAATGTGGGCTAACATATATTGATCCATATAATCATAGCAATTATTCATTTCATGCAGATGTTTAATATTCAAAATGATTATTCTTATGTCTCATGATGGGATCTAGTGCCTGCATATATGGACTCCGAAATCCAGATATATGCGGTTACATGGATCAGTTGTCAAAACGAGTTGATCTGCAGCAATACTGCAGGAAACATGGAAACCCTACACATGGAATCCCTGGACAGTGTCCATCCTCGTCCATCAAACCCTGGACAGTGTCCATCCTCGTCTGTGAAAACGCTGGACAATTTGTCCCTCCTTGTCCATGGAAACCCTGGATAATGTGTCCATCCTCATGACATCCATGGAAACCCTGGACAGTGTGTCCATCCTCGTCCATGGAAACCCTGGACTACCATATCCTGCCTTTCTCAAAACAAATTTTCATACCCTGGATTTAGAGAATGGAAAAACCCTGGAAAACTGTCCGAATACTCCAGGGTGTTTATAGGGTCATTTTTTTTCCATGGAAACCCTGGAATTTCTATAGCCGGGTACCCGTGTCTCTCTCCCACAATTGTGTCGCATCTTACAAGCATAAGATAACAAACAGCATTGTGGGAAAATAGCACCATGTGATTTTATCTTGTAGCACCAGTAAAAATATACTCATCGAGTTACTTAAGGAGTGGATTAACAGATAAACAATAACAACAAAAGTTATAGCTGTCCATTTATGCATTATGGGTATAGTTGCACATATCCTGCGCTCACTTTTAGGCTTTGCCTACTACATATTACAAGATTGAATATTCAGTTATTTTGGATGGTTTCAATTTAGCCTTCCAGTGTACATGTACATGTAAATTGTAACTCCAAACATGCAAATGACAGGTACATGTAAACATACAGTGGACATATCATACTTTGTAATATCATAATCATCACTATGTAACTTGAATCAATCTACCTTAATCTCACCATACATGTACTCAGCGTAACTGTGATGATCATAATACAATATTTATGTTTCTATCTCTCTTAATGGTCATGCATCCCATATGCATAATATTATTATTAGATGAAGTAATATTACATGTATGAACTGTCGGAATTGGCCAATACCTCCAGAAGCCACACCCTAAAGGCTTGAGGCGCCAATAAAAAGTTAGTACCCCCAATTAGGCTGTAAACATGGTAAAAAAAGTAAGCATCCTCTCTGATTAGACAGGTACGAAATGTAAGCACCCCCCTCCCCCCTAACTCCCTTTAACCGCTAGAAAATCTACATGCTCCCCCTCTTTCGATACAATTTGAACAGTCCCTAATTTTGGGTCTGGTGCGGTAAGAGAGAAGATGGTTTTCGCACAGATTTAGAGAAATGGGGCTATAACTCGCGCTCTCGCATTCCTATATGTCATTAAACCTTGAGAGACCCTGTCGAGCTTTCCATCTTTCTACTATCAATTTTGCGAGATGGAAAGGTCGAATAGGGGGCGATGTAGAGCTTTCCATCTTTCTACTTTCAGTTGTACAAGATGGAAAGCTGGCAGATGTGGGAGACATCGAGCTTTCCATCTTTCTGCTTTCAATTTTGCGAGATGGAAAGCTGAATTGGCAAGTGTTATAATCACCGTTTAGTATTCCGAATACTGATTGTTATGAGGCTTAGTAATATTGCTATTTCTTAGCATTCCGAATGCCATCGGTTTTACAGGCATTCGAAATAATGTAGTGAGTATTCTAAATACTTGCAGTACCCACCAAATTATTGGTAAAGTCAACATGAAGCCATTCGTAATTTGTAGAACAAAACAACTTGTGGAATTTTATGAATTGTACTTGATTTTTGTAAGAAGCTAGGTTGTAAAAAAGTTACTAAATAAACTTGGAATGGCTGCTGCTGATGAAATCATTATATATGGTAGTTGTCCGAATTGTTTTGATGAGACTTAAATACAAATAAAAAACGTAGCGTACATGAAAATAAGATGCAAACAATTAGAAGTGAATATTTGCCCGTGTCAGATCCAAATTGCTATCTTAGTGAAGTATCTTGAGACGAAGGCAATAATGATGACCTCAAATCGGAAGGTTATATATTCAGCATCAGGTATATTTGTAAGAGTCAAACATAACCAGAAATAAATGGAGGCAACTAATGATGGCATATACTGAACAGCGAAGAGGAAAAAGAAAGCAAGGTGTTTATTATATGAGATTTCAACATAATGTACATTAACATCATTGCATGAATCAAACCTACAATTTACTTGATTCATTTTTTAATACCACTTATACCTATAATACAGATATGTAGATGCAGATATGTGAACGTAGATATAGATATGTGGATGTAGATATGTGAATGTGAATGTACTTACGTGGACGTAGATATATGTGAATGTACTTATGTGGACATAGCTGTAGAAATGTCAATGTACTTATGTGGACGCAGATGTAGATATGTGTATCTATATGTGAATGTGAATGTACTTATGTAGATGTAGATATGTGGATGTAAATGTACCTATGTGAACATAGATGTAGAAATGTCAATGTACTTATGTGAACGTAGATGTAGATATGTGGATGTGAATGTACCTATGTGAACGTAGATGTAGATATGTGAATGTACTTATGTGGACGTAGATATGTGAATGTACTTATGTGGACGTAGATGTGTGAATGTAAATGAACTTATGTGAACGTAGATGTAGATATGTGGATGTGAATGTACCTATGTGAACGTAGATGTAGATATGTGGATGTAGATATGTGAATGAATGTACCTATGTGAACATAGATGTAGATATGTGGATGTGAATGTATTTATGTGAACGTAGATGTAGATATGTGAATGTACTTATGTGAGCGTTAATGTAGATATGTGAATGTACTTATGTGAACGTAGATGTAGATATGTGAATGTACTTATGTGAATGTTAATGTAGATATGTGAATGTACTTATGTGGATGTAGATGTAGATATGTGAATGTAAATGAACTTATGTGAACGTAGATGTAGATATGTGAATGTACTTATGTGGACGTAGATGTAGATATGTGGATGTGAATGTACGTATGTGGACGTAGATGTAGATATGTGAATGTGAATGTACGTATGTGGACGTAGATGTAGATATGTGAATATGAATGTACTTATGTGGACGTAAATGTAGATATTTGAATGTGAATGAACTTATGTTGACGCAGATGTAGATATGTGGATGTGAATGTACTTATGTGGATGTAGATGCAGATATGGGAATGGGATATGTATTTATGTGGACATAGATGTAGATATGTGGATGTACTTATGCGAGTGAGGTGTCAAAGTGAAGCGCTCCTCCAGGGCCATCCAGTCATGGATGGGTGCATGTACAATTAGGATTTGTCCCGAAAATTCAAAAAGCGGAACACAGACTTTACCCCTACAATAGAGAAAAACTAAGGCTAATATCGGTCCCTGGCAAATCTGGGCCTGCTGAGAGAGGTAGAGTGGGTGTATGTAAAAGTTTCTCCAGAAAAAGATAAAAAGCGGAATACGTACTTTACTCCTACAATAGGGGAAAACCCTTGTCAACCCTATCCCAAAGGGCGAATATCGGGCTCCGGGCTTATTGGGGTCTGCCTATCAAGTAAATCGGGTGGGTGCATGTAAAAGTTTCTCCAGAAAAAAATATAAAAAGCGGAACACGGACTTTACCCCAAAATAGGGGAAAACTCCTATCAACCCTTCCCGTCCCGGCCCGGCCCGGCCCGGCCCAGCCGCAGTGCGCGCGTTATCCTGACGCACGCCTGCGCGGCATCAGCGGAAGTGCCGGGTGAATTTCGGGTCAAAAGGTCAAAGGTCAAAATGTCAAAGGTCCCCCTTCCGACAATGTTCGGCCGTCTCCGGGCCAATACATAACCTTTATTCGCCCTCCCGAAGCACCCATGGAATGCACAGCGTCCCCGACAATATCGCCAGCCCTAGGCCCATGTTAAATGACCAGCGGGGAACCTTCAGTTTTTCCCAGAACGGTATCGGCACGAAAAAATACATGAAACCATGGAACTTATAGTACTAAACTTAATCTATAGGTGTTGGACGAGTCTCCACTCGCCGTCTTCCTGGTCTTTACCCGCACCTCGAACATCTATAGTTTTTTCACTCCACTTGTTGCTCTTGTAACTCCTCGTCAACATTTTTGTGCTGGAATGCCTTCTCTTAACCTAGACCAAAACATGTACTTGGTCTGTGGGCTGATTTCATTGGATCTATTTTACTGCAGTGCTCTTGCATTGTTTTCTGGACATTGATTGGTTACATTTGACCTCACCCTAGGCCACTGATTGGCTACTTTCTCAACGGTGTTCAAGGCCAGTTTGACCGAATCCCCACATGTCTGTTATAGCCTTCATGCATTATGCTCATATAGAAAACACACAAGACAAGGTTTTTTGGTGAGATCTCATTTTGTTTTTTATTCAACAATAAATAACAACAACAATGTGAGAACAACCACGTAAAAACTGAAGCCCAGAACAGGGGGCTTGTACATTGAAATCGATAGAACTTAAGCCCAGAACAGGGGGCTTGTACATTGAAATCGATAGAACTTAAGCCCAAAACAGGGGGCTTTTCATGAAAGAACTTAAACCCAGAACGGGGCTTGTACATTGAAATGATGGGCAGCCCAGTCATATACGAGTACATCTCGGTCCTCGGCCTTGGGGTACTCGTCAAACATCTGTACGATGATAGATAAGTTTCTTCCCCGCCATAGATGGTACAGGTAAAACAAGCAATATTGTCCGCACACGCTACTGGTCAGGCTTTGCAACGTTTGACTGTTCCAACACCACGTCTCTGTGCCTTGATCCATGAAGTCTGTTAAATCGGGATGGAGGGGTGGCAGGCCGTATGGGTCAAAGTATTCGCCCTGCTGTTCTGTCAAGTACACGGCCACCCAGTGTTCACCGGATCGATCCATCGGGTCCGTGTTGAGAACGTAAGCAGCAGGATACATACGGTCTAATGGAAACACATCTCGGGCGAACACCCCTTGAAAGACCCTACGTGTCTCTGGGTCATTCTCCAGCACGGGGGTTATCTGGTCTGTATCCATGTTAGGTGGAGAAGTCACACAGGACGTTGCGCGCCTTGTCCACTTGAATGATGTTGTCAAACTCGGCGTAGCAGATCACATTGACGGTGGTCCCCAGGGCTCGTGCAAAGTGGATTTCCAACCGTAAATTGCCTTGCTTGGCCAGGGCCAGCTGATGGTCATTCTCTAAGGTGGGGATCAGATTGAAACAGAACAACGTGTATCCGTTCGCGTAGTCCTCCCGACTGATCAAATTCCCTTCGTCCTGGTTGATTTGACCGGTGGCTGTAAACAGGCTCTGATAGGCTCGAATGAAATTCCTGCGCCCAAAGTTCGGTGTTAAGGCCGTGGCTGGGATCTGTTGTCCATCCACATGCAGGGCCACAAAATTGATGCCGAAATGTTTAAAGTCAAACGGATTCTCTGGGTAGGCTCCGCTGAAACTGGTATTTTCCACACAGGCCAGGATCAATCGCTTGGGTAGTTCCCCCAGGAACAGGTTTTCTTTGTTGGCGCTCATATTTTCAGCAGACACAGAGAACACTTTGGTTTGTACACGTCGGATAGGGTACTGGGCTGGTTTTGTTTCCAAGGCTTTCATGTGTCCCAATTGAACGGCTGGATTCGGTTTCACTTTTCGGACATACAGGACTGCGTCTTCGATGACAATCTTATAGTCAGCTGCATGCCCGTCTACGTTAGTGGCCATCAAGGCGAAGGTCGGAGGCGCCCGTATCAGTCGGATTTTGATGGGAATCTTGTTCAAGAGGAACCGGTCTTGTATGAAAATGTTTGTCTGCAGTCGACCCATGAGATCCACCGAGACGCCGTTCGCGGTGAAAGCCTTCCGTTTCTCAAGGATCCGTGTGCGACCTGCGTTGACGCATCAGGTCATTCACTAAATCTGTCATGTGGGTACCGGGGACAAAGTGATTCTGTACCAGTAGTTCACCTTTATCATTCCAAGTCATGTTAGGATTCTGTTTCATCCATTGTAATACCAGGCCAGCTTGTTTCTTGAACGATGCAGGTACACTCTTCAGGACTTCGACCCACTGTGGGGCTGTGGGTGGTACCCCTGGTAATGGCGGCTGTTTGAGCGGTGCTGAGGTCTGCGGTGTGTCGCGTGGTGGTGGTGAAGGTGGTGGTGCCGGGGTGGGGAGGGTTTTGTATTGGTCCACGAACGTCATGTACCGTTGAAGCGTCTCATTGTACCGTTGTACTTTCTCACTGTCGCTTAACCCCAGTCTTTGTAAGATCTGTTGCATCTCTTCATCGAGGGTGTTTATGGTCTTCACCATAGGTGGAACAGGGTAGAGCGATTGGAGGTTTTGAAGGAACCGTGGATCGATGAGGACCATTTTTTCCGTGTGGTTCATTGTCGGTCGAAGAGTGCACCCAATACTGGACCCAACACGGAAGAGGTCAACGGTGCGAAGATGGCCCCGAGAAAGCCGCCTTTCTGTAACACCTTTTTCTTTTGTGTTTGAGAGACTCGCTTCTGGAATAGGGTTCAGAGACCTGTCTTCATGGTCTTATGCTTGATCAACTTGGTCTTCTGAGCCGGAGTCAGTGGTACTTCGCCTTTTAACAGGTTGTACCCGATCTCGCACAGACAGCCTAAAAGGTCACGGTCCGCACCGCGTACAATGGTTCGGACCAACTAGGGCGGGGCCGTCTTCAATACACGGAGCATGCGGGCGTGCTTCCGTACTCGCGCAGACATCATGTACAACTAATGCTAGAACCCACAACTCTGCCCTTTTTATCTACCTACCTCCTCAATATTGAACAGAGACAAATTCAACCATGATGTGGTATTTTATTATCCCCATTATTAAACACACACCCCAGCTGAGGGAGCCACTGTGGATGTGTTTACATTATTTTAGCATGTACATGTGGTGGGTCTCTCCGGGAACGATTCCGGTCCGTAGTCAAAAGTGATCGGGGGTGGCTTGCTTGAGGTCGAAGAGCATACGGCGGATTCCACGAAAAAGTGTACCACTGTCCGTCAAATTGTCCGTCTCACGGGAAAAATGATGTTTGTAACATTAAAAATGTAAAAAAAACTGACTCTGTGTCTTGTACTTTGTTTGCTAAACCCACAAATGTTGTGTAATGCATATCTGAATATAAGCAGTTTTACACTGCACATTTCTTATCTGCAGTATAATAGAGAGACAGAAATGTAAATGTTTCTAATGTCATTTGTTCTAATGTCATATGTCTGTCCAACTTTTTTTTACAATATTCACCACAAAACAAATGTCAATTAAATTAATCAATTAAAGATTTACAGTGGTACTAGCTTGACCTTATTGATATATATGTACCATTGCCAGTGTATAAAATACCAATACATCGATTCTATGAGCGTTTGAAAAACGTTTCTAGTGTCATGTCTGTCCAACTCCCTTGACGGAAATGACATTAGAACATTTTTGAAAAGGCTCAATATTACAGCATGGGCGATGACATACACTGACAATGGTACAGATACATCAATATGCTTGGCCTAATTCCACTGAGCATAGTCAAGTGCTTCTGTTATAAGAAATTTCTTGTACATATACGAAATAGATTTTGACAGACAAATGATATTATTAACACAAATGTTACTAATGTCATTTGTGCTTAGTTCTGCTAAACTAAAAACTCTACCAATAATTCATAGGGGCACTTGTTTATTTTCATCTTATGCAATTCATTGACACATTTTAGATAATAAGGTACAGGGAACTTTGTTTGTTTATGATGTTTTCCAAGTTATTGGTGTTTCTAATGTCATAATCCGTCAAGGACGGACAGAAATGGGAGTTAGTGGTACAGTTTTGCGTGGAATCCGCCATACACCCGTGCTGAGGGGTTGTCGCATGTTTAAAGGCTTCCAACGCAAACGGTGTACGGCCGGGATACATCTGTCTCGTCAGGTGCAGCAGTTGAGTGGTATCTTTCGGGTTTTTGAAGACCACCAGGTAGTGGGCATTTAAGCTGATGTTCCGATGTTCTTTGTTTTTACTGAACAGATTCTGCACAATGTAGATGATGCTGAGCCGTCGATGATGGTGGCTGGTAAAGAGTTGTGTGATCCGCGCATCCGTCTCCGCCATGAGATCATCCAGAACCACCAAGGTGTCCGGTTCCAAATCGGCCAGGTGGGGTAGGCCTTCCACGAACGTGATGTGGGGCATTGCTCAACACGCTGCCTGCCATTCTCCGTAAAACCACACGTCTCCGGCAATGGGTGAATGGGTGGGGTGATCATGCTGTCGGCGTGTTGAAGGAGCTTTCTGAGGAAGTGCGTTTTGCCGTAGCTCGTCGGTCCTGTGATGACGCAAGGGAAGGGATGCTGCCACCAAAGTTCCATGTTTGGAGGTGTATCCGCTGTCGTGGTAACCCGCTCTTGTAAATTTGATACGAGTGAACTGGGGTGGCGGTGGGTACAATGTCGGTCGCCGTTGTCGATGGGCGTTCACTGTGAGTGATGAAATCCCGTGGGTTTTCAGACGTAGTGGGTGTACTTGGTGTAGGTGTGGACTTTATACTTGTTGTGGAACTCGATGTTGCTTGTACACGTGGTGTGGTGGTGATTACAAGCGTCTGGCCCGTCATTCATAATTCAGCCATTGTCAGCCGTCGTCCTTTAGAGAATATCCGCGTCCATAATCCAAAGACCTATTCCATATTCCATATAACAGTATTAGCTCCAAATTCAAAAAGACAATCATAGTATACATAAACATAGGCTTGTTTCCTGCAAAACAGAAGCGGTCAACAGTTTTCAATGATGCCGACAAGACATCATGATGTTCCAAAAATATAAAATCCGTATGGCTGATCAGTATTCTTAATCCATAATATTCGTTGTAAAGTCCTCCTCTAAAGAATGCTGTATCTCAGTCACGCTTTGATTGTGACTGTTCATATGAGTACCAAGAGGATCTTGAAGTACATGGGCTCATACGGCCCCTAGCACCGGGTTAAGCGGAATTAGACGCAAGTTACGATACCTAACGCCATAGATCTTGCACGCTAGGCTCGTATTTTGCTATCAGCATGCGATATGTATCGCCAAATTTGAGAAACTTTGAGTGGAGGCGCTCGATGGTGTAGCCTTGTTTTATAAGTTTCTGCAACAATGTCTTGTGACGTTGATTAAAATCGTCACATTTAACACAGGATCTAGCAAATGCTAATAGGCATGATATGTATATGCCATGACTGGGCTCGTTTCGATCACGGGGTTAACTGATGTAGAGAAGGTCTGTAGACTGGTTTGACTGCCACTCATAGCTGGAGTTCTAAGTTGGTTAAGTAAAGTGCTGAGATAGGCTAAGTCGTAAAACACACCTCCGTACAACACACTCAGCAGGGTTAGCAATATCACCACAAAGCCCACTTGCGCTTTGCGCGTTTTGGGAGACGCTGTGTTCGGAGGCAGCTGCTGTTTGTCCATAGCACCGTGGTCGAACGTGGAATGAAGGATGACGGTAGTGGTGTCTGGCTTTATAGTCGTTTCACCTGGTTGGCCGCGACCCAGGAATTGAAGGAACTGGGCCAGCCTTGCCATTTGACGAAATGAAACAGTTTGCCACGTTGACGTTCCGTTTTCAAAATCTGCTCCACCGTGTAGTAGTCTTCCTTTGTTTTTACGGCAGGCTGTAATTCCGTCTCGTGAAACGTCCCTAGCAACGGTTCCCCTTGAAGATCTTCCAGTTCATAGACTCGCTGCTGTCGGGGTAGGCGCCGTTTAATCAGGAAGTGCTCATCGCTCCAGTTGGGCAAGTAACTTTTCTCAAATTGACCTTTGACTTTACTGATCCGTACAGGGTCCCCGACATTGAACACCTCCTTCGGCGTTCGCTGCGATTGCCTGGGGTACAAGACACGCCGGACTTGGGCTTCATTGCGTTGGATCACGGTAATGGGGCCTCTCTATACTCCGGTGATAGGCTCGATTGTAACCACTCACAAGTTTCGGGAGAGCATCGATGTATCGCCTTGTATTCTTATAGGTGAAATGTTTATACATGCGGCGTTTGAATGTCCTGTTGTACCTTTCCACAATGGAAGCCTTGGTCTCGTTGTACGTATGGAAGAAAAACACCTTCTGGGGTTTCAGAAACTTCAGAAAGGAATTCCGTGCCTTCGTCGGTTTGCAAATACAAGGGTTTCCGCCCGGTGTTGAAGATGTCCCTGAACTCCGCTATGAGATTCGCCCTCGTTTTCGTCCGGATGGGTACCACCCACACATACTTCGACAGGATATCGATGCACGTCAAGATATACCGATTCCCATCGTTGTGTTTGGCAAAGGCGCTCATATCGACCAAATCGTGTAACCCCACCCGGAGTGTAAAGGGAAGGATGGCTCGTAGGACTGATGACATGGTTGACCCAATGACAAACGGTGAATGACACACACTCTGGCTGTCTCTCGTATTTATGGTCAGGTCCCTCGGTGATATGGTTGACCCAATGACGATCGGTGAATGACGCACACTGTGACTGACCGTCGGTTGATCATAAGCGCATCTGTGTTATACCGGTTGCACATAAGCGCATCTGTGGAGGCTCTGAAGAGCCGTTCTTTTTCTGTCGTTGTCATTGCCACAGCGTCAGGGTCAATAGGGCAAAGACCATTACTAGGCCAACGAGCCGTCGCTGGTTCCGGCGTGAGCGCTCGTGGTCATAGGATGGCTGTCATAGTCCAGTAGTAGTGAGTGATAGCACACCTCTCCATCGAGTGCACTCTGTCGACGACCGCTTCTGTGAACTCTTTCAGGATCTGGCGTCGCCCCTTGTTGTCGTCGCCATCTGCAAACATGGACCGAACCACTGCTCGGTAACCCGTGAGTGAATTAACCACGGTCGCATGCTGTAAAATGCGAGTCGCATAGGGATGGGTCTCCGTCATGGCTGTGCAACCGTAGGAATGTGAGATTGGTTACATTGGTAATTGGTTAGTCCAAAAAGAGAGCAGCACCAACAAAGATTACAGGTCAATCCTTGTATTAGCCCCTCCATCACAGCACATCCACGCTGGAGGAACCGCTATGGGTGTGTTTACATGCGGATGTTAAAGGTTAAAAGGTTAAAAGTTAAAGTTCATGTCAGCGGTTAAAGGTCATTTCCTGTCACTTGACAGTAAACATGGAAAAACCCGGATGTAAGATGAGGACCCGGATGTAAAACCACAGTACCCGGATGGACGACGTAGGAAAGACGGGAAAAACCCACTGGGAAACCCGGATTTTGACAAGGTCCCGGATGTAAAATCCACTGCCCACACACACACACGTACACCAGTACATCTCGGAGGAGGTAGATGAACTGAGTGTGCTAAAATAGATCACCAGCAAGCGTGCTATAAAAGGTAAGCGGCCTGGCCGTTTCATCTGACACTCTGTCAATCACCAAGGTGTTCACTTGCACAACTTGCCAGAAGCAGTTTACTCGCCTAGATAATTTACGACGCCACGAGGCCTCCACCCACAACGATGCAAAGTATACTTGTATAACCTGCGCACGGTCATTCAATCGGGAGGATCATTTACTGCGCCACGAACGATCATTGCACGAAGGGACGACGGAACAATATAACGATTGTGGTCAACTCTTCAAACGACCCAGTCAGTTAAGACAGCACCAACGTTTGATTCATACCCCGTCTCTACGGTTTCGGCGACAACTTCCCACTAAAGTGGCACCCAGGAGGGTCAGACCTAGTGAAGATGTGCCCGGGCAGACGAATGCCACTGGTGATGCGATCACAGAGAGCCCGCCTATACGCACAGTTCAGAAGAGCCTAGATATCCAGCTGATTCCTAGAATTACTGTTGCCAGTTACTGTTGCCAGTCATACGCCTGACGACATCGAACATTTTCTGGAAGATGCAGTGGATGGTTGTTCATAGCGATGTTACAGGACGCCCATCCATTGAGTGACATCTATCGGCGCCAATTGCCCATGATACGGCACGTTTTCCACCGTCATCGCCCTATTCCAGATATCTACAATTTCCCACTGACCGATCTCGCCCGTCTACGCAGCTACGTGGAAGCTATCTTCAATGACCAAGCTACGGTCTTCAAATTGAATGTCGTTTTCGGGTACATCTTACGTCACAAAGAGACGGACCAGTTACGATATTATTATGCCAGTAATAACAGTCATGTGTTTGACCAGCCATTCACCATCATTAACCGGGCGTCGCTTGAGACGATGCTGGAGAAACTGGATACCGTGGATCCCTTGAGATGGGCACAACGTCAACGCCCCAACACGCAATGGGTCGTAGAGAGGGTCACCAATGTTACGTTCTTTTTTATCAAGCTGACCGACCACACTCATTGGCTGAATGCGTCACCTTTGCACTGATGAATAGCATAACATGTCGTATACACTCTCTATGTCTACATGCTGATCGTTGACTTGAGCTCAGTAAACATTAAATGTGACGGTACGTTAAATAATAAAACCTGGTGTTTGATATTTCAATTTGTTTTTTGGGA
>JAVTVY010047244.1:0-24359 GCA_036873755.1 Hanleya hanleyi | reverse complement strand
ATCATTAAACCAAGGTTTCTTGATATGTGGAACTCCTGAAGATGTGGGAATGGTTTGGTTGGCAATTTCGATCAACATATCTGAGAATAACTGTATAGGATCTGAAGCATCAGCGAAGGATACTGATTGTAGTTCTTGTGAACAAAGCTTTTCAAACTCGGGCCAGTTTGCTTTCTTGAAGTTGAACCTTGTGAAATGCGGGTCATCAGCTGAATGAACAGCTTTTAGGACAGTGGGAAAGTGATCACTTCCACAAAGGTCATCATGAACAGACCAAGAAAATTCTTCAAGAATAGGAAGGTCGCAGATTGAGATATCCAATGCTGAATAGGTTCCATGAGCCGAGGACAAATGTGTATAAGAACCATGATTAAAAATACACAACGAATTATTTGATATAAAATTTTCGAGAATTTTACCTTTACAATTGTCTTCGTTATCCCAGAGGATGTTACGTCCGTTAAAATCACCCATCAATAAACAAGGTTTCGGGAGCTGATCGTAAAGATCTTGAAGTTCATTTAGTCGGAGACTGCTAGAAGAAGGTATGTACACCGTGCATAATGTGAAAACAGAATTCAAGGTAATACGAACCGCTACAGCTTGTAAATCTGTCACTAAATCAACAGGACTGTGTAACACACCCATTTTAACCAATATTGAGGAACCGCCAGTAGCTTTTCCGTTTTCGTCTAAAGCGTAGGAATGATAAGGTGTGTATTGACAAAATTTAAATTTATCTTTATCTGCTTTCTTCAGAAAGGTCTCGTTGAGACAAAAAGCTGATGGTTCATAATCTTGAGTTAATAATTGGAGTTCATTTAAATTTGGCCAAACTCCTCTGCAATTCCACTGAACGATAGTTGGTGGCTGAGCCATCTTCAGTCCGTATATAGAAATAAAACACAAACCTGCCAAAGTCAAGATATATAAGGTTAGCTTAGCCCTTATGTACGTTTTATTTTGGGTAATCCTTTTTGACCCTTCTTTTCTTTTTTCCTTTGTTCTCTCTTGCCTTTTTGATTTTCCTTTTTACAAACTTCTTTCTGTCTCTCTTGTCCCAACAAGTCCCTAGACCTTTGTTTCAAGGAAGTCTCGCCTATTAGCGGGCGATCGTTACAATCCTCAAACTCCTCATCAGAAAGAATGCATGTATCACTGCTAGGAGTGGGATTAGCATCGACCACCTCATGCTCCTCGCCGATATCCATTGCATTCTCTTCATTCTTATTCGAGGTAGCTTCCTTACTACCAGACTGTTGACTACTTTGTTTTTCTGAGAACTCCTTCATTACTTCCTCGTTGGGTGTAAAGTTTACATCTACACCGGAGTGAATAGGATTGGTGAAGGAATCTACAGACTGCACAAGTGCATCCTGACGCGAAACACTACCAGTATCCGGTAAGTTGTCAACCTTCAATTCCGGACTTACTACTAAACCAACACTTTCAATTTGATCAGAAACCGACTTCTGATCACCTGGCTTCTGATCACCTGCTTTGACTTTTACATCATCGCAAACTTCACTTTCACTAACATCTTCATCATCGACATCTTCATTCTCTGAATTACAACCTTCATCCATCGCGTCCTCGAGACACTCGTAGCGGTTTGGGGTTTTCTCATTGCTCTCGGCGGCAGCTATCTTCTGATGACGTTTGGTAGGTTTGCCGTCAGGGCCTACAATCTTCCACAGGTCTAGGTCTACAGCGCTAAGTCCTCTTCGGACGTCTGCGGGTGGAGCAGAGCGAGGACCAGAGGAACTACGCTTTCTGGCGTTGGTTACGGTATCTCCAGAAACCTGTTTGGCTTTTGGACAGGTTTTTTTAAAGTGTCCTTCCTGATGACAGATCAGGCATTTATTTTTATAGGGACACTTCCAGTTCATGTGATCTTCTGATCCACAAGTATAACATGTTTTTACTTGACCGTTATACCATACAGGAAGTCTCAAACCTCCAATCAAAATAGAAGAAGGAAGATCACGTTTGAATTTCGTCATCCAAATTCTCCTAACTCCCGATTCAAACTGTCTATCAAACGAGTAGGACTCCCTTTGTAAAGAGAGAACATCTCCATAAAACTCAAAAGCACGTTTGATCTCAGAATCTGTGAAATCGCATGGTCCTTTCATTTTTACCAGCAATTTCCCTGGATCAATTTCCTCAAAATAGCCAAATTTATCTCCAACGTGAATACCTTCCAGCACTAGTCGAGCTTTGGTATTCTCATTTGCTACTGTGAGGTTCCACAAGGTATTTGATACCTGTACTAGACCTTTAAGAATTTTCGGTCCTGATCCAACAGTGGCTTTCAATGCGTTATATATATCTCTCTCATATATATATATATATAACAAAGTCCACAAGGGAATCTTAATACAAACTACAAATAGTGACACACACAAACCTCAGTAGTGTGCCTCCCCACAGAGTAAACATCGTCTACCCCCTGAGGGAGCCCCACTCTAAAGGTGAATGTGAAAACTATACAAGCAATACAATAATACACTGTCTCTGAACCTTGTCTCGGTCGAACAATAGCCCAGTTCTAAACCGGGACCGTTGCTAGGTGATACCCACGAACAAAAGAACAGAGAACAAAAGACTCGCTCAAGCGTGTACTCTGAGGGCTGGCTAGCGTACAGCTGTACACTTAGGGCTAAGCCTACAATGCACAGCAATATAACTTCGGTGTGTTACATGTATCCAACCTACCTCGATTGACACAAATATTATGTGCAAATCGACCTATGGCAAGCCGAACGAAAAACGAACCAACTTCAGACTAGATCCAGTCAACAAGGAGAAATATATATACAACAGCAAAATACGAAATATTTACAGACAGCGAACAAACAGAGAAGCGGGAGACAGAGAAAAAACACACCAACCCTCTCGGTCACAAAGACCGAGCGGCAGTAATGGCGGCTCTCTGCCTTCCCAAACCAAGCCAAACTGACTAAGTCAGAAAAACGCCCTGAACAGCAAAAAACTGAGAAATAATTCTAAACTTTCACCACAGGTATTTGCCAAAAGTATTCACAAAATATATTACACAAAAATCAGAGCTAATATCAGCTGAAATACGCAGAAATAGACAAATTTCTCGGAGCGAAGTGAAAGCACGTCCGACTCCCAATCTCTCTACATCCGGGCTCCCACTTTCACTGGAGCTGTACCTGTTGCCTATGATGGTTGAGGAGTCGGATGATATCAAACTACAGTGAATCCTCTCCTTTATAGACTTGACATACTCCTGTGCCTCTGGAGCTCATGTGTAGGTTATCTGAGTTTCTTTAAATTTGCCATTTTCTTCATCTGCTTAATCATGCAGATCGAACAGTTCAAGGAAAACTGGCTCAAGAGATTTTAACTTTCTCGAAGCGGCTTCACGTCTACTGCAAAACATAAATGTATATAATTTCATTCATCAAAATCAAATGTAAAATCTGGCTGTATTCATGAAGTAGCAGCAATGTAAGACTGCAAGAATATGGTCGACTTTATTGTAGTCAATACCTAAATAACAGGGCCAATCTACAAAAATACTACATGTAATTGAAGTGTCAACTCCCTCCTGACAGAAAAATACTATGGATAAATGTACATGTACAAGGATGGTTTGTTGTCGAAAATGGAAATACATGCCTGTGCCGGTGTATATTATAAATGGGTTCAGTTGGAAATTACAAGGATTCATACATGTAATCGATACACGTACATTCAAATGTATCCATGTACATGTACTATACTCACTCTTTGCTTGATCGTCGCTATATAGCTGAAATATTGCTGAATGCGACGTTAAACCCTAATTCTCTCTCTGTCTCTCTCTCTCTCTTCTGTAGCAAGTCGTCAAGGTAGGTGCCAGAACAACAATCTCTCCATCAAACCATCTTGTATAGCAGTAATCTCTTCCATTATAGTGTTGTAGCGATCAGGCTGCATTAATCCACCAAGAGACAGCCCTGACTGACTGATCTCTTATTTCGGCTTTGCTGGCATAGCTAGAAGTATGGCCCCCTCCACTCCACATTGTAAGCAGTATCTGCTACCACCTGTGACAAAAACACGGGCAACAGTAATTTGAGGATGTGAAGAGAAATTATTCAATATGTTGAAGTTAAACAAAGTTTTAAGTCCTTCACATTTAGCCACAAAGTATGTTTATATTGTTGCACAATTTGTGAACTCAAAATGCCTATATACTGGTAATTGCTATTCAAAGCCTCAAAGACCTTTCATTATCCGCTGTAGCCCCAAGTGTGAAATGTATATTCTTTCCCCCAAAATATGTCAACGGAAATATTTCTTTCTTATCTTGGCGCTTAAACTGCATCTCCTAGTCTTCCTTCTGACAAGTCCTTCTTTGTATTGTTAATTGTTTGTATTTTAATGTACGGTACAAATTGCTTCTCACTGTAAGATAACTTAACATACTAAAACTTGACTTAGAGAAGAATGCCCCATGCATGTATATTAGCGCACTGATTGTAACCAAAATTGTCCGAAGTCACTTTCAGGAGAAGAAAGTGCCCATGACTCACAGTAAAATGCTGTTCCCCGCATGCTTCTGTTCCAAACATTTGCAGATATCTTGCCATTTGAAGCGTGAATCTGATATTAAGGAATTTATGCAAATGAGATGAATATACTGACGTCACTCACCAAGTGAATATTTTAACTGATTATTCACAGAACTATAGGAAAGGTTAAATGACTTTGTACCACTTCCATGTCATGATGACCAACCATGTGCATTATGAAGGTGTAATGTATAGCAGGGTGTTAGCCACAGACCCATCCACCCGAAAAAAGACGGGCAAAAGTCATGTGGACGGGTGTTAAAAAGATGCAAACACCTGTCCATATTATCGTTTATATTTCACCTTACAATATGGCTAAATACTTTGATGTTGTTAACTAGATACTAAATACTCCTGATATGAATCATCGTTTACAAAAAAAAGTATCCGCATTTCCACTCCTGCTTGTTCCGGATATTTGTATTGACGTTTCTGCCGAACGGAGATCCCCGAAAAATTGCAAATTACAGTCTCCGAAGGAAAGACAAGTAGCAATTGGCTGATCTTTTCATAACAAACATTTTGATTGGCCGTAGCGGAATATGACCACTTCTTGTCGGTGTGGAAAGCCGGCATGGCGATGCGTAACCGACTGAATTTTTGTCAATAAGTGAAAAATGTGCCGATAGGCATCATCATACCAACCAATCGACTAGCCAAGTTGACATGGCTTCGTTCATTCCCACACTACGGGATGATGCCTCTCGATGAACTTACATGTACACTCCGGGATCACACAGCTCGTTGGGTCGTTAGGCACTATCTGGCAATATAACAAACCGTCGCAACTCTCTGTCTATTGGATTTATCTAGTTTGGCAAACAGTTTGATTGCCATGAAGAGCTCATCCGTCTGCAATCAGTCTTCAAACATCAACGGCTGGTTGAACTTTGGCCGTTATATTCGAATGGGTCACGTGATCCGCACGATATATTGCCGATCACGTGACACTTACGAATATAATGGAAATTCATTCAATGTCATTGATGTTCGAAGACTGATTGCAGGCGGATGATCTCTTCGTGGCAATCAAACTCTTTGCCGAACTCGGTAAAACAAACAGAGTCGAATGACCCATGGAGCCGTGTGATCCCGTTGTGTACACATAAGTTCATTGCGGCATCATGGCGTAGTGTGGTAACGAACGAAGCCATGTCAACTTGGCTACCAATCTACTTGCCAATCGACATCTTTTGAACTCGTGAAGTTTGTTATTATTCATAACAGATATATATTGCGTTTTGTTGGGTGCCTAGTCACGTTGACATCAAAGGCAACACTGAAGCTGATAGACTAGCTAAGGCAGCTTTAGATGGAGAAGTTGACCCTGTTGGTCTCCCATACAGCGATTTCAGACCATCTATCTGCGCATATGTAAGAAGGCTGTTTCAATCGCTATGGGATACTATGAATAATAACAAACTTCACGAGTTCAAAAAAACGGTTGGTTATACTCACCTGAACAGTCATAAACGCTTCGACCAGGCCATGATTAGACGATGTAGGATCGGTCACACACGATTAACTCATGAATATTTACTAAAACAGGAGCCGATTCCAAGGTGTATACCTTGCCATGAAGATCTGACGGTGAGACATATTCTCCTGGACTGCATAGATTTTAAAACTGTAAGAGATACTTTTTATCGAGCAGATACGCTGGAAGATCTTTTTAGCAGAGTGAAAGAAGATTGTATTTTAGGTTATTTGAGAGAGATTGGTTTGTTGTACAAATTTTAATGTTTGTACCTGTTTTAACGCATTAGTTTACCGATTTTTTTAAATTGATTGCTTAGAATTTTGTTTGATCGTCGCTATATAGCTGAAATATTGCTGAAGGCGACGTTAAACCCTAATTCTCTCTCTCTCCTGACGAGGAAGATGCTGGGAATAACCAAACTTCAGTTCATATTTGTTGCAACATGCAACAACAAACTACATTATCTCTCTACATGTTAACTCTGATCCTTTATGGTGGGATGTAAACACAATTGTTTGCTGAAAAGTATATCAGCCTGTTAGCAGGGAAAATCAGTTTAAATATATTTCTAAGGTTTTGAAATTCTGGTACCGGTACAAAGAAGTCGGGTTGGATAATTTCATGATTTAATAAATGTTATAAATTATTTATTTAAAACTAACCTATCTGATACTAATTCTTCACCATGGAACTGATCATAAAATAAATAGACCCATTTCAGTGCCCAAAGGCTCTAGTTTTCAAATGTAAATTTTGTTTTCTTCTTTTAATATGTGAAATTTAATATGTGAGAGAAGAATAGGAATAAAAATACCTTTGAACATCAGCATGATTGTGTAGTTTTCTTTGCCTGAAATGGCTCAAATGTCATTTCCATCTAGGAACTCCTAGCTTCCGGGGCCTAGGTGGCCCCTGGGCTTCTGCCTGAAGTGCTGGGATTGTGGAGCTGGTACTTTCTGAATTCTGGCTAACAACCTGAGGTATAAAATGTAGTGTGGATTGTTTGACCAGTGAAAAGTATCAATTCTGACAATTACATGTCTGTTATGGACATACCTGAAGTGTCAGTCTGGCTACGTTTCAGCAGTGTGATTAAACTGTTTGAAATTTCATCTGCAGAGATCATGCCTCTTCCACCAAGATTGCTTAATGTCTTCAGCAGGGCTACCTTTGTAAACTCTCCCAGTTGAAGGTTGCATACATATAGGTAAAGGAAGGCAAGCTTCTTCCTCCCATTAGTGGTTTTTCTAGCACTGTTTATTATCGTAGTAATCCCGATAATAAATTTAAAAAAATGAGTTTTAGATGAAATTTAAAATTGAGTTTCTCCCTGAAAAATTGAGTTTTTCATTTCATTTAACTGCGATTTCCCCATAAAACTGAAGTTGATCAATAAGTAAAAGACTACAAATCAGATCTTCACCAAAGTTTTCACACTTAGGCCATGTGATGTTTTTAGGAACCAAACGCAGATCGTATCATTTACATAAATATGAAATGAATAATCAAAACAAAACCCCAGGCATGCCTTACGGAAATGTCAATACTTTGCATATCAATAAGTCCTACTGCCTGAAATAAAATGAGGCAAATCTTCAGCAGTAAAGTGAACTACCGGTATAGAATAGGATCGAGAAAAGGGAAGAAATCATTCATAAAATGTCTAATATTAGTAAAATAAGGAACAATATGGAAATTCTGTTTCATAAATTGTAATTTTTAGGTTTGCTATGAAAATTTGCTCCATTTTCTCTATCCTATTCTGTAGTAGACATTACTGTTGGTCATTGCAGAGTTTGTTTCAGACTCGAGGGCATTGGCAAAATATTGACATTTCTGCAGGGCATGTATTGCATTTTATTTTTCATATTTATTTCACATTGATATAAAGTGTATAATGAGCGTTTCATTCTTCGTGGCATTATGGCCTTATGTGCAAATTTTGATGAGGATCACATTTGTTGTTGTCTACTTATTGATCAAAACTTCATTTGTATTTAAAAATCGCAATTTCTGGTTTTATTTCCCCTGAAAGAGTTTTTGTAAATATTTACTTACCAACTAATAAAACAAGGACAAGTGCAAGGATAAGACACTTATGAACCGTGAAGTTTATTCACAAGATGGAAGCATTGAAAATACTGAGTTTTGACAAAATTATTGGAGCACCCAAAAGCACCAAGTTAAGCATGAATATCAGATTGAGTATACAAAAGATTTTGGGCTAGAATAACCCCTGATTAGATTTAATTTGCAATTCTAATAATGAACTTTCTTGTTTTATCCAATTAGCCTGGGTGCCGGGGGAGAACTCTTGCCTCCCCTTACGTACCCCCTGCACCACCCCCTTTTCCATGGCTGAGTATTATAATCCACATTGTTCACTTAAAAAATGAGATCATTTCTACAATATTAACTCACCACCACTATTACTGAGGATTCAGTATATTAAATCCTTAAATGAATTTCTCTTATGTTGTCAAAACTCCCGGACATGGCAAATTTTCTCAGTTCACTCAACTCACCTCAGCAATTGCCGAGGAAAATGCGGAAGTAAACTGAATTTGCCTCAGTGATTTAACACTTAATGCAGGGTTTTTGGAACTGTGTGAGTTATTGCCACGGCACATTTTCAATTGAGTCGGCGGTCCTCCACCCCCCCCTCCCCTCACCCCATATTGTTGAGGATTATTCAGCCCCCCCCCCTCCCACACACACACACCCGCTCCAATCCCAACTTTCAAGGCTGGAAATAGGTACCTGCCAAATTTTAAAATACCCCTGCAGATCACGATGAACTACTCCAGCTTGAATCTCCATTTACAAAGGTCAAAAGTTCCGAGGTGCAGAACATTTCCCAAAATAGGGATGAGAAGTAGTTATGACAGGTGCTTATTTCCAGGCTTGGCTTTAAGGATTATCCACAATGACTGTGCATTAATCTAAATTTAATAAAAAAATAACTTGTATACCATCGGGTAAGCTGCCCCTATCCAACCAAAAAGAGAAAAACGAGTAAAATATACAGATCGAGTACTGATACAGCCCTAGCAATTCACGTCGTCTTGTGGCGGAGCCAGATCAAAATGCAGTTTTAGCGAATTCATCTTGCTCCGGCTGTTTTTTAGCCCAAGCAGATGGAAACATGTGACATGTGTCTAATTCCGCTTAACCCGGGGCTAGGGGCCGTATGAGCCCATGTACTTCAAGATCCTCATGATACTCATATGAACAGTCACAATCAAAGCGTGACTGAGGTACATCATTTTTAGATGACGACTCTATAACGAATATTATGGATTAAGAATACTGATCAGCGATACGGATTTGATATTTGGAACATCATGATGTCTTGCCGGCATCATTGAAAACTGTTGACCGCTTCTCTCTTGCAGGAAACAAGCCTATGTTTATGTATACTTTTGTCTTTTTGAATTTGGTGCTAATACTGTTATATGGAAATGGAATAGGTCTTTGGATTATGGATGCGGATATTCTCTACTGGACGACGGCTGGATTATGAATGACGGACTAGACGCTTGTAATTTTAGATTAAACTACTTGGAAACAGCCGAAGGTAAGTACAGATTAGCCGGATCAAAATTCATTTATGTCAGCTGTATTATTAGCCCTGCTGAGTCAAATTTCTGGATTACAAAGGCTAGAATATAATCTACCTTCATCATTCCTTTTCCAAACTGTTGATAACACTTCTCTGTGTCATATTTCATCACAATGTTGTTAACACTTTGGATGAAGGGAAGGAAATTAATCTTGGGAATAAAGAGTCCTCCTCGATCTTATTTTTATCCCCGTTGGTAAACCACCTTCCTCCTTTTCTTTTGGGAGTCATACGAACCGTGAGAGTCATTCTGTACAACTTCTCTGCTTGGTTTTGCTGCTCAATCGTCAAGGATTTCTTGGTTCTTCTTCATTTATTAATTTTTCAGCCACCAAGGCTCAGTAACCCCCTGGTTGTTTCTGGTTTGAGTTCTGAAGATGTATCGACTGACGATGTTGTTGATGGTTCAGTTTCCGATACCAGCAGTCTGGGCCCAGTCGTGACTTTTTGAAGAGACTGGCCATTTACAAACACACTATGGCATAGGAAATTATAAATATTTTCCGTCTTTTAAGCAGAAACCTGAACCGCTCAATACTGCTGTCACCCCTGCTCTCTGACCGCAGCGTGAAAAAAAATTGAAGGTGGCATATCTTGTTCCTTTCTTCTTCCTCTCTTCTTCGTAAACATCGGCTATCTGCTTTATTGCCTGTAAGATACTACCATTTCTTGAAATCGTATCCCACGCCTGCTTTCTTTCTTTATTTCCAACGATGTGCAGTTCCTTTTAAAGCAAACCGTCCACTTTTAGAAGAAGCGCAGATATGTCAACACTTCTTGAACCGGAGGAGCTGGGCGCCGCCATTTGGTGTAAAGTTTTTCCCGTCCGCTAGGGGGCGTATGGCGAATCGACTGATATATCTTTTAGAAGAAGCGCAGATAGTTTCCGATACCGGCAGTCTGGGCCCAGTCACGTGATGGAAACAACTGGTTAACAGGGACAACGCTTCAACCGTGGTTCATATGGCGGTTTCAGACTTCTAGACAATTATGAGCTTATGGTAACATGTATTGAACAATCATGTTATATGTGCACGTTTTGTTTTGTTCATTATTAATAATGCTGCATGCCCAGTGAAGTTGATAAATCAATGATGAAACTGATAGATTGCATAAACCTTTGTGACTGATAAATTTAGTGATTTGCAGATTAATAAATCTAGCCTTTGAAGTTTGTACGAGAATATTGTGATGTGGATCCACAATGATTTTTTTATTAGAATATTTATCGCGATCAGTTTCCATAATAGCTAGTGTAGCTGTTGAGCTAAACACATGACGCAATTTGGGCTAAATGAAACTACGATTATCGCGTATACACGAGTACATGTACGTACTAGTGGTTGTAGCATATAAACGCTTGGTATAGGCTATGGAAGCCTGTTGGTGACGGCCGACGAGCCCCAACAATTCCCGGTTAGGCTATAGGAGCATAGATGAATGTGGTTATTTGTTTATTGTTTGGATCCTCAGATATAAGTCTACGATCTTGGCTGACAAATTGGTTTCAATTAACACGTATTGCCAACTTCCGTAAGTGCAGTATATATTGTGTCGATGTCAACCATAAGCTTTTAGCTTTCATAATGAATAACTTGTAAGGTCCAAATGTTAACCTTTGTGGATGAGGTATACTGAATTAGCACAGACGATACTAGAGGAGTCTGATACTTGGTGATAACTATGGAAGACTGTTTGAGACATAACCACAGGATAATTGTTTGAATATTTTTGTTGCAACAATATTGAGATACCATGTAGTGGTATGAATTGGACAATGTGTGTTGTCATTTGTGCAGAATTATTTTGTCATAACTGATATTCCCCACGTGAATACTTTCTAATGACGTCATAATGATTTGTCTTGCACTGAACTGGTACGTTACTTCTGTTTCGGAATAATGGCAAAATTCTGAGGAGTCCTTCATTTATGACTTGGCTGATCTTCCAAATGGGGCGAGGAGCTGGGTCAGATGTTGTGATGTGTTATAGAACACGGTGTCTCTGGAGCAGATCAGTAAACGGGCTTTGATCGGATCTTTGTGAATTCTGATCGTTGCTCTGGCAAATGGGGGCCGTGGATGTTGGATAAGTAGATAAGTAGGCAAAAATTATTTTATTTTACATCACGTTAATGTTTTTTTCTGTTTTTGCGGAGAAATTGCACAAATAAAAATTTCGGAAAATCTGACCGAAAAATCTACCAAAAAACGCCGTTTTTGAAGATGACGTCACTGTGGCGTCATCAAAGCGGCCATCTTGCTGGGGCTTGACCCAAGGGTATAGTGTGGTAAGTTTCAGCCCCCTAGCTCAAGGGATAAGAAAAATGATTAGGGGGAGCCGTTTCGGCCCCCAGGCCAAGACAGGTCCCAAGAAGCCAAGGCCAGATAGGGTTAAGTTGGTCGAACTTCTTCAACTGGTTGAGTTTGATTTTGGTGTTCAGTGTTCAAAAAAGCCCCAACCACTCAACCCCAGCCAAAAGGTGTAATCTACAAGTTGGAATGCCGTTGCAATAAACATTACATCGGCGAAACATCAAGACCCCGCAATAAACGAATGAAAGAACACAAATCATCTGTGACCAAACAAGAACTGGAGGCCATCCACATCAAAGAACAAAACTACAACTGAACAGAGACCAGGGCATATTCATCCCCAGCACCTATGACCTACTAATCCAGGAATCACACCGTGCCTAGAAGCCCACCTTGTTAATTAATCGAGCCATCTCCACAAGTCTAAACCTGTCCTATTAAAACTTTCTCACCTAGTATAATACTAATGTTATGATACTGTTGACATGTACTCAAGGAACTGTATATATACTGATTATTTATTTATTGATTTCATTGACTTGAGTACCTGTATCGAAACGTCGTCCTGAATAAACTAGAAGTTGTTATCCATAAGCAATTTATTTATGACAAATTGTAGTGAATATAGCATTATGACCTTACGCTATGAACATGGACTATGGTAAGTGAGTCATTATTTATGATATTTGACTGATATTGCGGATAATAACCTTAGCTATTGATTTTGGCTATTATTTTGATGACTTACGCATTTTGTGTTTCTAATTTGAGATGAATGGACGCTCTTCGATCGTGTCCTTCATCTTTCATTGATGGAAGATATGTGAAATAGTGACTTCTTAGTCACCATACTTTCACTTAAAGGTGGACTACTTAGCCACCATACAATTGCATAAAGTTCGACTTTTCATTTACCAATTTTATATAACCTAATCTGTATGCATGTAGCTCTAGGTTTATTGTGATGTGTTGTGACAAAACTATTTCCGAAATTCTATTTCATAACCCTTTAGATCAGCTAATGTGAACACAACTATTTGTGAGAAACAGTTATGTAACTTCAATTTATACAGGATGATATATGTAACTGTACTGAATCATCCTGAATTTGACGAGTTTAGGTAATGCGACAGATGGCTGATCCGCTTGTCATAACTGCACCAAAGGTATGAGGATTTAGTTTTGAGATTAACTTGACCTCGTAATGTTACAGCAATGTATAAAACGGGATGACCGGCACATACAGGCAGGCCAATACCATCAGGTCTCAATGAGTGAAGGCTAATACCATCAGGTCTCTGATGATATATGTTCTATCTTCAGTTCTGAAAATGATCGTTTGCAAAATGGTCGGATGTTGATGGAGTTGAGTTGGTCTGCCTGTCAAATGCCGCCGATCATTCCTAAGTTAGGTGGAATGAATTTACAATAAATCGGCTTAATATTCAGCAGGCATGGTCTCCGTCGTTAATTGTTGTATCCCGTCTCATTTAAAGAGGCTATCAAGTCTTTGAGAAATCTCAGAAGCCGGAACTGGGTCTATTATGTGAACGGGTTTTATGGAGACCACCCCTCGAGTCTACAGACGACTTTGCGTTACAACATCTTAAGATCGCGCGCACAAGCCCTTTTCGTCTTGAATATCGCAAATTCCATAAAGTGGTTCACCATGACCGCCTTAAACCTTGCCATCAGCGAACAAATGCTAGAGAAAGCAACCGGCAGAGGAACATTTTCCCTCACCCTGTGGATTACCCCCAGCGTGCAAATGGACACAAGAAGCACACCAAGGGCTCCCAGACTTCTTGCGGGCTCACGTGTAACTGACCAGTTCCGAGGTTGAGAGACTTGAAAGTGCACGAACTACATGCGCCGGAAAACGCGACGACACAGTCGGTTTCAAAACTATGTTTTGACGTGCAAAAAAGCGCGTCGAATATGTACGAAGCCCGACCGTTCCGCTTAACTAGCACACCACTGGTTCCCGAATAATCTGTAAAGCGAGTAAAGGGAAGAATGTATTTGTTAGAGGTGCTTGCCCCCTCCCCCCAAAGCAAACCATCTCTTCTTTCCTCTCATTGTAAATCAAGATGCCAAAGCACAGCAGAAAACAAGAGAAGGACGAGAAGCGGATCCACAGTCCACGTGGCAATCCGGAGCGCGGAAGATGACCAGGTCTGAAAAAAAACAGGGTCCCCAGGACAAGCGAGGGACCGCCATCCATAAGACGAGAGGCCACCAAACGCCCAGGTACGACAGGCATACCCGGCCCCAGCCGTCCGACCCTCGCCACCGTGGATTACGGACGATCCGGCGCCCGGGCCGTCATCGGACTCACGTGTCCCAGCACCAGAAACCTGGATGGGGGTTAAGGACGATGTTTGAATCCTGGCAACACAAATAATCCTCTTAATGCCGCTGCCAGACTCACCAGGCGAGTGTACGCCAGACGCGAGAAAACGTTATGCGGGGGGGGGGGGTGTGGGGGGGGGGGGGGCAGCGGGCCTCTCTAATTGGACCCGTGGGCGGTCAGACCCCGGGAGAAGTACCCGACCCCAGTCCGCATTCTACTAGACCCTGGCCAGCAGGAAATGATCGCCGTCCGAAAAGAGGTCTGTGAGGAAATCATTCATCGAGACGGCCTGGGAATGATGGGTAGAACCTACCGGATACGGTCTTGGAACACCAACGAAACAACCACATTCCTCCAAGACCTGTAACTTATATCCTATGAGAACTAGGCCTATGTAATCAAGTGTGTTGATTCACCAGTTTATCACTCAAAGTAGATGTATTCAGAGCTAATGGAGACAATGGTGAATGGTATATGAATGATACACGAATGATTAAATAGTATACACAAAGAAAAAGTCTCCTCGGTTCTGGTGATCAAATAATATACGAAGGAATGACCCCTCAATCCTGGTGAGTAATATTTCACAAAGCATCTGACCTGGTTATCGTACAAAAGAAATGCACCTCAAACCTGGCCTCTCACAAAGCATCTGACCTGGTTATCGTACAAAAGAAATGCACCTCAAACCTGGCCTCTCACAAAGTCTCAATCCTGGTTAGTAATATTTCACAAAGCATCTGACCTGTTTATCGTAAAAAAGAAATGCACCTCAAGCCTGGCCTCACACAAAGCTTAGCAAATGTTAGCATGCATTAACACAGACTATAAATATGAACATATGTATTAATACTACATTTTAGTATAACAAGTTGAATAGAACACTAAGTGACAAGGTTTTTACAATTTCTTTGAAACACTTCAAATGTAGCTTAATAAGCAAGGTTTATAGAAATAACAAATGAGAAGCTTTCATTTGTCAGCTCAGCTATAACTTGACAAGTCTCTCACCAGGAGAATTCAGATTGTCGCTTTACTATCTATTTACGGACATCTACTCTGACCTTTAGTGTCAGTGTTGTGAAGAAAGCTATTGCTATCGATTTGACTGCTTGAGTTACAATTATCATGAAAACCAAATGGAGTTGTCCTCACTGCACCAAAATCTTCACCATCAGAAGCGGTCTTTTTTTGACATAAGCGAAATGTGCATTCCTCTCTGCAACGGTATCAATCAGTGATACCGCAATTAGGAGAGGGCGAACGGCATCAAGCCGCAGTACAACCATCGACTTCTCGTGAAGAACAAGCTCGTGGCAGTCGTTATCTACAACCACACAACATCAACAACAAAGCGAGAGACGATGAACAAATGGATGTACTTTCGTCACCGCAACCCTCAACGTCAAGTGGAGGAGATGAGTCAAATACTGTACGTGAAAAACGAAAAAACCAATCCGAAGAAGATGCAATGGATGGTACAGTAGAAGATGACAGCGACGATGGTGAGTTCAATGTCCAAAATGCAATGAGCAGTTTAGTTACAAAATTTGACATTAAAATGAGGGAAAGTACAAAATCTTTTTTTTTTTATTCTTTTCAAAGATATCAAAGACAAAGTGGTAAAACAGTTGAGGGTTGAAATTAAAAGGAAGCAAGAAATTAAGTGGTATTTTACAGTGCAAGTACTTCTCACAAAAACAAATAAAGATGGCGATGATATATCGTCTACCCCTCATTTCCTTAGCGTAACTCAGCGTGCATTTCTAGCTGATGATCTAGAAAATCAAATTGTTCTAGCTTTTCAGAAAATTCTGAAATCTTTTGATCAGTATCAAAGGGATGGTAGTGGGTGGCGCCTACAGGAAATAATGAATGCCCAGTTTGTAGTTGTCAAATACAATCCAACCGTTTCTTCATATATAACACTACCAAAAGCAGTGCAGAACAAAAGAGCGGTCATAAATATTAAAAACAAATCTGATAATTTTTGTTTTATCTACTGCATTCTAGCTCATCTTTTGCCTCCCCCTTTCACCCTGAAAGAATAACTCACTACACGGACAAACTTGATTATTTCGATGTTGCGGGAATCGAGTTCCCCATGAGTTTACAACAGATCACCAAGTTTGAAAAGTTGAATAAAATTAGCGTGAACGTATTTGGCTGGGAAAGGTGCGTGTATCCATTGTATGTATCAGAACAAAAGTGTACCACACATGTCAATTTATTACTCATTTCAAATGTAACAACAACTCACTTCTGTTTGATTAAAAGCTTGAGTGCTTTACTTCGTAAACCACACGCCAAACACAAAAAATACTTCTGTAACTATTGCTTAAGTGGTTTTCTCTCTCAATCCAAACTGAAGGATCGTACAATTTACTGCAAGGTAAATCTAGCTCAGCGCGTGAAACTGCCAGATCTCACAAAAAAATACAATGATGTATACAGAGTATGAAAAAGAATTGAAATGTGACTTTGTAATTTTCGCTGATTTCGAAACATTACTTGTAAAGTGTACCGATCCGACGAACGTAAAAAATAATAAAGACAAAAATTGTGCAAGAACACATACCATGTGGGTATGGTTATATTGTTATTTGCGACAACCCAAAATACTCCAAGCCTGTTAAGGTTTATTGCGGTGACAATGTGGTTGAACACTTTCTACGTTCTCTCATCAACGAGGTCAGCGAAATTGAAAAGATAAGAAACAATCCAGCTCCTCTTCTCATGAATGAGAGTGATAGGACAAACTTCCTTCTTAGTACTCACTGTAGTATTTGCAAGAAACCATCTTGGGAACGCTGAAGGTGATAATGTTTCCATTTATCGAGGAGCTGCTCATTCAAAATGCAATTTAAGATTTACGCAATCAAAGTTCATACCAGTAGTGTTTCATAATTCCCGAAATTATGATACTCACCTAATAATGCAAACAGTTGAGACATTTTCTCAGTTTAGGCTGACATGTTTGGCTAGATCAATTGACCAATATATTACATTCAAACTTGGACATTTGAAGTTTATCGATTCTTTACAATTCATGGGGGCATCTCTTGAAAACTTGTGAACAACTTAGCACAAGAAGGCCACGAAAAATTTCGAAACTTATCTCGACACTTCACCAAAGATAAGATTTCCCTTCTGCTTCGTAAAGGCGTTTATCCTTATGAATTCATGGATAAGTTTAATTACCACCACGATTATGAGTTTGCCAAACAAATATGGAGTGAAATGAACATTAATACACTGGGCGAGTATCATGATCTATATCTCAAAACAGATGTGCTTTTACTCGCTGATTGCTTCGAAAATTTTCGCACATTCGCCCAATTTCATTATGGGTTAGACCCTCTTCGTTTTGTTAGCTTGCCTGGTCTAAGCTGGACGGCTGCCTTAAAAATGACTGGGGTAGAGTTGGATCTGATAACTGACATTGATCAGTATTTGTTCTTTGAAAGTACTGTTAGAGGTGGTTTAACACAAGTTTCCAAACGAAGCAGTTTCGCAAACAATAAGTACATGAGTAGCTATGATCCCGAAAACGAAGACTGTTTTATTACAATGCTTGACGTTAATAGTCTTTACGCTACAGTCATGTGCAAACCTTTACCAACTGGTAAGTGTAGGTGGTTATCTGAAGAGGAGGTGCATACATTAGTACCAATTCTCCACACAATACCAGAAGACGCCAAAAAAGGTTATGTGCTGGAAGTTGACCTACACTGCCCAGATGAACTTAATGATTCTCACAACGATTTTCCCCTCGCACCAGAGCGATCTAGTATTCAATTTGACGAATTATCTCCATACAGTTAAGGATTAGCACGTGAGATGGAGTTAAGGCAATCCTCATCATCTCAAAAACAAATTTGAGAGATAAATCACATTATGTGGTACATTATGTGACCCTTCAGTTATATCTGCTTTTGGGGCTAAAACTAAAGTGTGTTCACGGAGTTATAGAATTCTCACAATCACCATTTCTAAAACCTTATGTGGAAAAAATATGCTTTTGAGAAAATCTGCTAAAACAGAGTTCGAAAAATCACTGTTTAAATACATGTTGAACGCAATTTTCGGGAAGAGTCTTCAGAACGCAAGAAATCACACGACAGTACATTTAATTACATCAAATGAAACCTTAAAACGCCGAATTAATTCAACAAATTTTCAAGAAATTCGCGTGTTCTCTGAGGGGTTTGTTGGTGTTAGATGTAAACCACCTGTTGTAAAATTAGATCGTCCTGTGTTTGTAGGATTTACTATTCTTGACCTAGCCAAACATTTCAATTATTCCTTGCATTATCTTTCATTTAAAAAAATGGGTTGGCAAAAATATCAAGATTCTGTACACAAACTCTTTTGTTTACGAAACTAAACATTCAGATGTGTATTTAATGTACAAAAAATACCAAGAGCATTTTGACTTCAGTGAAATGCCTTTCAATCACTAACTCTACTCTACAGCGAAACAAATAAGAAATTACAAGCGTCTAGTCCGTCATTCATAATCCAGCCGTCGTCCATTAGAGAATATCCGCGTCCATAATCCAAAGACCTATTCCATTTCCATATAACAGTATTAGCACCAAATTCAAAAAGACAAAAGTATACATAAACATAGGCTTGTTTCCTGCAAGAGAGAAGCGGTCAACAATTTTCAATGATGCCGGCAAGACATCATGATGTTCCAAAATATCAAATCCGTATCGCTGATCAGTATTCTTAATCCATAATATTCGTTATAGAGTCGTCATCTAAAAATGATGTACCTCAGCCACGCTTTGATTGTGACTGTTCATATGAGTACCATGAGGATCTTGAAGTACATGGGCTCATACGGCCCCTAGCCCCGGGTTAAGCGGAATTAGACACATGTTACGAAACGTAGCGCCATAGATCTTGCACGCTACGTTCGTATTTTGCTATCAGCATGCGATATGTATCGCCGAATTAGGTAAATTGAAAGACGAATTATTCGGCAAAATTTGTCTAGAATTTATTGGTTTAATGCCAAAAATGTACTCACCAGAAATGTACTATGACTTCAGAAATGCATCACATAAGGAGCTATGACCATCAGCTATACACTATTAAACAAAGCAAAAGATCCCTCTCTGCTTTTTGCGATAAGAGGTACGTGCTTGAAAATGGTTGTGATAGTCTCGCTTACGGACATAAGTCAATTAAAAACCACGACGTCATATTGTCTCAACGAGTTATGACGGATAGGTAGACGACTAAATAAATATTGTATCTTTGATGTCTTTGAAAGTAAAGTCAAAATAAATCAATGAAACAGAAGTGAACCAAAAATGGAACAAAAAATTCTCAGTGCATTTGGATACAACCATCAACATTGGTGTTACTGTTGTTACCAACATCTGCTAAGGTAAGTTTAATTTAGCTAAACTCGAGTTGATTTTTTTGTTTGTTGAAACTCATATCTGATATTAAAGAAGTAAACATGCATTCACAATCAAATGTCTATACATATTGATCATCTTATTAGTTTACAGTTCAGTATATATAAATATTTTATATTTCAGATTATATGAAAGCTACAAAACGTAACGTCTACAAGTGGGTGAGCAATGATTATTTTTCGCCTGTGGAATGTGGTCGATACTTTGCTACAAGGAGCGAATGTAAACAGGAAGCAAGGCATCTCTTTGGAACTGAACCTTTCGGTGTGAAACAGTTTATCGTATCTCTTCGTTTCGCAAAACAGAGACAAAGTCGGGAAAACCGTATAAGAGTTGAAACGTCTTTTAAATCATTTCTAGCTTACGTTTTGGTGAGCTTGATCGGTGAGATTTGCGTGAAGAATTGTAACGGTTGTGTAAATAATCGTCCTTCACAAACAGAACATGATTGCCTTATGGACGACAATACTGAAATAGTTCATACATACTTTGATACGGCACTGAACATGGTAGACGAGGACAAACTATGTGAAGATTGTGAATATAACAACCCTTTTTTACAGCTGCAAGGAACGCACCCACTTCAGTTTTTCAACTTTTAATTTCCCAGAGTTAAAACTGAATGGAGGGAAGAAATCACTGGTTTGGTGATAATGTACATGAAACAAAACAAAGAACATATGAAAAAAACCTCAACTTGAATACCTGGATTTGTAGATAAACTTTTAATCCACAGAGAACAAATCGACTACCCAAATTTCACTATATTACAACTATACAACACATGCATTACGATACGTAGTTAATTATATACAAGAAAATGTTGTTGTTCATTCATGTAGTTTCTTTTTTTTACAATATATATTTGTCATGAATGTAGGTTTTATTTCATTTTTGTTATAATTAATTGATTAACGTGAGATAAGATGCATGATACTACCTAATTGTATTTAAATAATGCATTGATGATCTTATACTAAATACAATCATGTATTATCTTTTATGTTATAAGTAATACTTTTCATTACTATGTTATAAGTAATGCGTTTCGTTATAAAGGCGAAAATATTACTAAACAACACACTTGTTTGTTCCAAATTGAAATATATCTATATAATAATATGAATATCCAGCAACGAGTTTGTCTTTATTATATTATTGATTAAGTTAATATTTCAACCAGGACTGTTTTAAAGTTCTTTGCTTCCCTTTTCGTATTGATGATTTGAGGGGTCCTTTGTTGATCTTTCCTAAAACAAACAGCTGTTTCGATTTCTTGGAAGGCGGTATCGGGGATTGCGGTGGAGTAAACATCTGTCCTTCATTTGTCTCTAATTTAGATGAAGGTGATGGAATTTTGATATCTCCAAACATTCTCCTGTTCTCTGTATCCGTTTTCTCTTTAGGTCCACCTTCATCTGAATTCATCATAGATGGTGAATAATTATCTATGCTTATGAGCTTCTCCGACTTGTTCTGCTCTGTATTTTTTCACCTGTCTTTGCAAATATCGCATCTCTCCTCTTCATCAAATCTTCATCGCTAATAGTTTTAATACACTGCAACATTTGTTTTAAACTACATTCTCCTTCCAATTTTGTATGTGTTATCCCGGTTTTCATCAGCTCGTAGACTGACTTTGCTATAACAACCATTTCCATTTCTGACTGAAACCAATCTAGTCGTTAGTCTTCTAATCAAGTTCTTATGTCGTCTTATTGTAGTAGACAATGAGCCTTTCAACTAAATAACACCGTAGCGCACGTTTAGTAGAAGCTCACTCAAAACATTTAACTGTTCTCTGGATAATGTCAAAATAAGTGATTTTTTTGCGAAGCATGCGTTGAAGTACCAAACCTGTCCACTAGTCCAGTAACAGCTCTGTCAACATTTCCCATCACCAGCCTTCAGTTGTCCACAGTACCGAACCTGCCCACTAGTAGTCCAGAAAGAGTCCTGTCAACAGTTGCTAACACCAATCAGTTGATCGCAGTAACAGTCCTGTCCACTAGTGAAGAGACAATCCTGTCAACTGTTGCTAACACCAATCAGTTGATCACAGTACCAGCCACTATTCCAGTAACAGTTCCTATCACCAGCCTTCAGTTGTCCACAGTACCAAACCTGTGCACTAGTCCAGTAACAGCTCTGTCCACTAATCCTGTTGATCCTGATCCGCTTCCCAATTGTTACCTTTTTATGGACTTACTGGTCAATTACCCAAAATGTTGGTTGTGCCTGATGTCGATGGTGATAACAGATTTTCTGAGAACGAGGAGCCCATGGAGATTAGTGACACTGAATATAGAACTTCAGAAACTGAAAGTGAGGAATATCCTGCTTTGAAAAAAGAAAACCTTACCAACCATTCCAACACTCACAAATGTTATGGTGATATTGATGATGAATTTAGTCCAGAAAATTCAACCCTGGCCACTAGTCCAGAAACAATCCTGTCAACAGTTCCTATCATCAATCAGCAGTTGATCACAGTACCAGCCCTGTCCACTAGTCCAACAGTCCTGTCAACAGTTCCCATCACCAGCCTTCAGTTGTCCACAGTACCAAACCTGTGCACTAGTCCAGTAACAGCTCTGTCCACTAATCCTGTTGATCCCGATCCGCTTCCCAATTGTGACCTTTTTTATGGACTCACTGATCAATTACCCAAAATGTTGGCTGTGCCTGATGTCGATGGTGATAACAGATTTTCTGAGAACCAGGAGCCCATGGAGATTAGTGACACTGAATATGGAACTTCAGAAACTGAAAGTGAGGAATATCCTGGTTGAAAAAAGAAAACCTCACCAACCATTCTAACACTGACAAATGTGATGGTGATATTGATGATGAATTTAGCCCAGAAAATTCAACCCTGTCCACTAGTCCAGAAACAATCCTGTCAAAAGTTCCTATCATCAATCAGCAGTTGATCACAGTACCAAACCTGTCCAGTAACAGCTCTGTCAACAGTTCCAATCACCAGCCTTCATTTGTCCACAGTACCAGCCCTATCCACTAGTCCAACAACAGCTCTGTCAACAGTTCCTATCACCAGCCTTCAGTTGTCCACAGTACCAAACCTGTCCACTAGTCCAGTAACAGCTCTGTCAACAGTTCCTATCACCAGCCTTCAGTTGTCCACAGTACCAAACCTGTCCACTAGTCCAGAAACAGCTGTCAACAGTTCCTATCACCAGCCTTCAGTTATCCACAGTACCAAACCTGCCCACTAGTCCAGTAACAGCTCTGTCAACAGTTCCTATCACCAGCCTTCAGTTGTCCACAGTACCAAACCTGTCCACTAGTCCAGTAACAGCTCTGTCACCAGCCTTCAGTTGTCCACAGTACCAAACCTGTCCACTAGTCCAGAAACAGTCCTGTCAACAGTTCCTATCACCAATCACCCGTTGCCCACAGTACCAAACCTGTCCACTAGTCCAGTAACAGCTCTGTCAACAGTTCCTCTCACCAATCATCAGTTGACCACAGTACAAATCCTGTTCAGTAGTCCAGAAATAGTCCTGTCAACAGTTGCCAACACCAATCAGTTGATCACAGTACTAGCCCTGTCCACTAGTGCAGAGACGGCCCTGTCAACAGTTCCTATTACCAACCATCAGTTGACCAAAGTACCAACCCTATCCACTAGTCCAGTAACCGTTCTATCAACAGTTCATATCACCAATCACCAGTTGACCACAGTACCAACCCTATCCACTAGTCCAGAAACGGGTCTGTCCACTAATCCTGTTGATCCCGATCCGCTTCCCAATTGTGACCTTTTTATGGACTTACTGGTCAATTACCCTACATGTTGGCTGTGCCTGATGTCGATGGTGATAACAGATTTTCTGAGAACCAGGAGCCCATGGAGATTAGTGACACTGTGGAATATGGAACTTCAGAAACTGAAAGTGAGGAATATCCTGCTTTGAAAAAAGAAAACCTCACCAACCATTCCAATACTGACAAATGTGATGGTCATATTGATGATGAATTTAGTCCAGAAAATTCAACCCTGTCCACTAGTCCAGAAACAATCCTGTCAACAGTTCCTATCATCAATCAGCAGCTGATCACAGTACCAGCCCTGTCCACTAGTCCAACAGTCCTGTCAACAGTTCCTATCACCAATCAGCAGTTGATCACAGAACCAGCCCTGCCCACTAGTCCAACAGTCCTGTCAACAGTTCCTATCACCAATCAGCAGTTGATCACAGTACCAGCCCTGTCCACTAGTAGTCCAGAAACAGTCCTGTCAACAGTTCCTATCACCAATCACCAGTTGACCACAGTAACAACCCTGTTCACTAGTCCAGAAGCTGGTCTGTCCACTAATCCTATTGACCCTTATCCTCTTCCCAATTGTGACCTTTTTTATGGACTTAATGGTCAATTGATGTGCCTGATGTCGATGAAATTGGTCCAGATCACCTAGATATTTGAGTGTATTCCTGTAGGCAGAGGATCAGTGGTTGATGGGCAAGTCATTGTTACAGATATTTTTGATGGTGATAACAGATTTTCTGAGCCCATGGAGATTAGTGGCACTGAATATGAAC
>JAVTVY010047243.1:0-23687 GCA_036873755.1 Hanleya hanleyi | reverse complement strand
CAGATACTGACCATAAAAGCGATCTATTTGACCTCGTTGTCAATGTCTTAGCTATACCGACTCATTGATAATACTCAAAACTGACTTTATGCGCAAACGGTTTTATAATACATAAATGACTATGTAGTACTTAATGAGTCCGCCAACCCTATGCGCGAACAGTACATCATAGTTATATTGTGTACTTTCGGTTACAAGCATGAAATTTGGCACATAGCTATTTCGAATGATCCTCTTTCGGAACACAGTCCCTCTATCCTCATTCTCGCAAGCCAGGGCCTTGCTTCGCTGGTATTGATGTTCTCGTCCTCTTCCGCACCCATAATCCCTTTAGAATTGCATTAATCACTTCCGTAAAATCAATACTTATGTGTATCAGCAGACAACGGGCAGAAACATGTTGCATTTGACATCATTCTCTCAAATCAGAGCCCATTTCTGCTAGAACTTACTGGTTCTACACTTCACAATTTACGTTACTTTGTCAATCAGTTTTACGAATGAAATTACGTCATATATTAGCAGATACTGACCATAAAAGCGATCTATTTGATCTCGTTGTCAAAAGCTAGGACCTTGATTTCCTTGAGAGTTTTTTAAATTTATTTTGATACCTTTCATATTGACTTGGAAGTCATTTTCGCGAACACAATAATTTGATGTACCAAAAGATAATAACGAGAATTCGACATGATTCTCTTATACACGCAGACCTTGTTTAGTGAACTAACCCTGAAATTTCGCACTTAAATCACCTCCCGAATGACTTAATGACAAACATATTCGCGAATTGATTATAGGGCGATATCCATAGATACTGACAAGAAATGTTTCTTATTGCAGAATTTGACTTAAAAAAAAAAATTAATAAAATTATCAACCTTCGAAAAGGCTTGACCAAACATGTCGGATGAGGTGATATCTCCTAAGGATGAAATAGGTAATCATTTGTATAGAAGGAGCAAATCATGCATTGATATTGGCTTGCTGCATGGAAAAGAGTGTCAAGGTACCGTATTTAGTTTGCAGATGATAACGCACATAAATGCAGAAACTTAATTTATTATTCTAATCGAATATCAAGACTGTCACAGGCCTCAATTTGAATCGTGAAAAATGTCATTATGCCTCTTGAACAGTTCGATAAAGCCTTCAACCCCATTCCATAGTTTCACAGATCAAGTGATAGACCTGATAATAAATTCATTGAAAATTAACTTTGACGGAAATATAAATTTTCCATTTTGCTCGGCAAAGTAAGCGAGAAGGGAGACTGAAGAGCGTAGATGTTCGCGCTATGACTAAATCCTTGAAATTTGTTTGGATTTCCAAATATTTGAAAGCCTTTTTGATTTGCAAAAATCAACGGCTGAACGAAATGTTTTGAAACTTGGAATTCACGATACTTGTACCAAGACATTGCCAAAGCGATTATTGTGACTTCGTCTGTCAATTCAGTATAGACGGCACGGACCAGTCAACATCGTCGGATTTTGAACGAGGAAAGCGAATATATATATATTGTGTCAAATCTATTAGTCAATTCCTGCAATTGTGGTTAAGAAGTTGAAAATTACTTCCCTTGGCATGAAAACACTTGCAGATGGCGCTTTTTTTCTACAATTACCACTACCTCCGCTGATATGTCTTTCACTGTTATTGCCACTGCCGCAGGTTTTGACTACAATGTAGTCATTTCTCACTTGTTCTTGTTGTTGTTGTTCTTGTTCTTGTTCTTGTGACTTTTTGAAATGCGCATGCGCTAAGAGAGTGTGATCTCTGCCACACTTTTCTTTTCAACCTCCGATCTCACATGACAATACTGTCTTCAAGCGCGTTTGAATTCATTTGCAACTATATTCGATGGAATGAATTATTGCTTCGTTAATTATTATATATGAGAATAGTGTGAATAACGTCAAAGGACCTACGAAGTAGGGTAGGCGTTAGGACTTCGACACGCACTGTGCTCTTGGACCCCCAGTTGAAATCCTGCCAATATTAAGATGGGCACGGCCCAAGTTAGAATCACCAGTGATTTTAATCAAAAATCCCCAGAAATTTTCATCAAAAGTAGGTCCACTCGAAACATGCTGGCAACAGTCCCCTAATGCACCTTCATGCCCAGTGTGAATAACGTCAGAGGACCTACGAAGTAGTGTATGCATTAGGACTCAGACACGCACTGAACTCTTGGACCCCCAGTTGAAATCCTGCCAATTTTAAGATGGGCACGGCCCAAGTTAGAATCACCAGTGATTTTAATCAAAAATCACCAGAAATTTCCATCAAAAGTAGGTCCTCTCGAAACATGCTGGCAACAGTCCCCTGATGCACTTTAATCCTAAAAATCAAGGTTCTAATATCAACAGTAACACTCAAATATAACATATCTCTCAGATATAGCATATATATAAATATTAATATTCATGTCACTGTTCCATTTTTCCTCTAGTTGTATTCCTCTTAAAATTTTGTACTCTGCCTTTGACTGGTGTTTGTACAATAAATAAGATCTTGAATGATTATTTTGCCGACGAAAGGATTCAATTGGACTCACTCAGTACCGGACAATTTCAAATGGTAGCCCACTTCGAAGGGAAAGAAATGACTATGTAGTATTTAATGAGTTGGACACCCCTGTGCGCGAACAATACCTCGCAGTCGTGCAGTTATATTGTGCACTTTCGGTTGCATGACATTCGGCAAATAGCTATTTTGAATGATTCTCTTTCAGAACACAGCCTCTCTATCCTCATTCTCGCAAGCCAGGGCTTTGATTCGCTGGTATTGATGTTCCCGTCCTCTTCCGCACTCAGAATCCCTTTAGAATAGCATTAATCACTTCCGTAAATTCAATACTTATGTGTATCAGCAGACAATGCGCAGAAACATATTGCATTTGACATCATTCTCTCAAGTCAGAGCCTATTTCTGCTAGAATTTACTGGTTCTATACAAAATTTACGTTACTTTGTCAGTTTTACGAATGGAAGGACGTCATTTATTAGCAGATGCTGACCATAAAAGCGATCTATTTGTCCTCATTGTCAAAAGCTAGGGCCTTGATTTCCAGGAGAGGAGAATTCGACATCATTCTCTTACACACATACCTTGTTTAGTGAACTAGCCCTGACATTTTCCACTTAAATTACCTTTAAGGTCGAACTTGTCAGATGAGATGATATTTCCTAAGAATGAAATAGTTAATGTCTTGGTATTGACTCGCTGCATGGAAAATAGTGTCAAGGTATTTAGTTTGCAGGTGACACGCAAATACAGAAACTTAATTAATTAGTCTAATTGAATATCAAGACTGTCACAGGCCTTAATTTAATAGTGAAAAGTGTCATTATGCCTCTTGGACAGTTTGATAAAGCCTTCAACCCCATTCCAGTTTCACAGATCAGAGTGATAGACCTTATACTAAATTCATTGAAAATTAAGGAAATATAAACTTTCCATTATGCTTGGCAACGTAAGCGAGAAGGGAGACTGAAGAGCGTAGATTTTTGCGCTATGACTAAACCCTTGAAATTTATTTGGATCCCAAATATTTGAAAGCCTTTTTGATTTGCAAAAATCAACGGCTGAACCGAATGTTTTGAAATTTGGCATACACGATACTTATACCAAGATATTGCCAAACCGATAATTGTGACTTCGTCTGTCAATTCAGTATAGACGGCATGGACCAGTCAAAATCGTTGGATTTTGAACGGAGAAAGTGAATATATATATATGGTATCAGACCTATTAGGCAATTCCTACAATTGTGAGTTAGAATCTGAAAATTACTTCCCTGGGCGTGAAAACACTGGCAGATGTTGTTTTTCTACCATTACCACTACCTCCGCTGATATGCCTTTCACTGTATTATTGCCACTGCCGCAGGTTTTGACTACAATGTAGTCATTTCTCACTTGTTTCTACTTCGAAAGCATAACCACCAATCAATATTGTCCTACTCCAAACTCTGGTGAATAGTGTGTCATGCAAAATTCACCGATGGGGTAGAACCGGCGCAACAAGGAAAATCAACTAAAAATATCCTTGGTCCCCCTAATCTCAGAACCAAAAAAAAACTTCGGGTCCTATCTGGATCTTAGGTAAAAAAAGTTCTAGTCCTATCTATATGCTGTGATCTACATGTATACATGGATTTGGCGAGCCGCATCTGTAAACACCATCCCCCAATCAATGTGTGATCTGCACATATAATTTTGCATATTTTGGTAGGTATTCCAATAGGAGGTCAATTATGGCACTACCCCAGGGGATTTTAGGGCCGCTCCAATCTATATCTATATGATAAGGTTTTTTGTTTGGCAAGTTGCACATGTATATCTGTATATAGAAAGTTTACTGTAGTTGTGAGCTGTCATTGGATGAGTATGAAACTTGGTGCACATGTTTCTTATGATTGGAGGATATACCTGTGCTATTTATGAGATGAAATATTAATTTTTGTACAAAAAAAATGGCAAATTATCCGGATTTTTGTTTAGCGAATGTGTACATGTATGCCTGTACATCAAAATTTCTCTAGTTGTCAGCTGTCAATGGATGATTATGAAACTTTGTACACATGTTTCTTATGATTAGAGGATGTACCAGTGCTATTTATGAGTGTAAATATTATTTTTTTGTCCAAATTATGGAAAATTATAAGGTTTTTGTTTTGCAAAAGTGTACATAAAAAGTTTGCTGAAGTTTTCAGCCTCTGGATGATTATTGGTAAACAAGTTCCTTATGATTACAAGATGTGCATGTGCTATATATGAGATGAAATATAAATTTTTGTCCAAATTATGAGGTACTATGCCAATGATAATGTACATACATGTACGCCTGTGCATTCATGTACACTTGTACATGGAAAGTTGCTGAAGCTGTCAGCTTTCATTGGATGATTTTGACACTTGCTACACGTTTCATATTATTTGAGGGTGTGCATGTGCTATTTATGACATGAAATATAAATTTTTGTCCAAGTTATCGCGGTTTGGACTTCTTACTTTTCCAATTATACCCGGTAAAGTTTTTATGAGGCAAAAATTTACATGTACACCTGTACATGGAAAGTTTGATCTACATGCATGCTTTCACTAGCCTGCATTTGTGCGGCCATTTTTAATTTATACAAGATCATTATTGATTCATTTCTCTGATACCATTCAACTATTCAATATGAAAGTTGGTATAGATCATTGATGTAGCAAGCGACTTCCACTGAAATTACCAATCCTTTTTATCTGATTGGGCGTAAACCTTGGTGGCCATCTTTAATTTATGCAATCATTAATGATACATGTACATATCTCTGATTGCTCAATATAAAAGTTGGTGTACATCATCGATACATCAAGAAACTTTCAATGAATTACCAAATCGTTTCATTTTTTATTGGACGGAAGCCTTGGTGGCCATCTTTGATTTATGCAAAATCAAAAATGATACGGCACATCTCGATTACCATTCAACCTTTCGTTTCAAAATCTCATCACCGTTAATATGGCCATGACCTAGAAGCCTAGCACAGCCGAGGATTTTTCAGATGCTCAGGTTCGTTTTTTTTTGTGGACAAATAACACTTGGTCACATGGATGGTCAAGTTAAAAAAGTTCATGTGCTACATAAAAAAGCGAGAAAAAGTGCTGGTCCCCCAACTGTTTGCATCGGCCCTACCCCATCGATAAATGTTGCATGGTCCCTTACGGAAAACGAATCAAGAGTTGTGGCGCGGTTGAGTAGTAGTAGAGTCACTATGCTAATCATATGCTAATGTATGCATGAAGTGAACATAAAAAAAAACCAACTTACAGTATTAGATTCGCATCATTCAATTATAATAACCACGGACATGTGACCTATACATGACTGTGTAATTTAAACTGGTTGAATCCCAATACGGATTTAATGCATACGATTGAATTAAGTAGTTGCACTTTAATCAAAGAAAAAAACCCAGAAATGTTGTACAAATATTATGAAACTAACCTGCTTGCTGTTCACGTATAAATGTACCCCCTTTTTTATTTTAAATACGTGGTTCAAATATGACATCTGAGTGAAAACGTCACGGGGCCTTTCTTCAAGTAAATATTCCAGTATTTATACTCCCAGGAAAAGAATTATATTTTGAGGGAAAGAAGCTGCCAGTCATTTTCAATGATCAGAAATTATATAGTTTGATATTTCCGTTTTCGTGACTAATCAAATGTTATCAGATGAATCCGCATTCAAAGTCATCAAATCAAATTAACGAATGTAGCTATACATTTCACTACTTCTTCAAAACATTAGATTCTCAACATAGCAATATACATCCCATTCTCGTTGTATATGGCGTAATTTTATACCAGAATGGGGAACCAATCCAAACATCCATTTGTCAGTCGCTGCCCACCGGAAGGTTTCGAAGTGGATCGTCGATCTTCATATTTGAACCGCCAGCATCCTTACATCCTCAAATATTTTAAATTAAATAGGCTTGCAAAAAAACACACTGATTAGAAAGACGGAATCGGTTAACAGTTTTCCATCATTTTGGCGAAACAGAAAGCAGACCCGTTCATCTTTTATTTCACACAGATGTATGAATATTTATTTGAAAATACTCCAAGATATGTACCCTCACTTCTACCAATGTACAATACATGCAAACATGAAGGGACCAAGAGACTTGCCAGAAATCGTTACCGTTCTCGATGGAAGAGACAAATAAGCGAGAGAAATTATTCTAGACATTATTTATTCATGAGAGTGATATCGAGGTATGGTTGTACAGAATATTATAATGGAAACATTCTCACTGATGTGCCGCTAATATCATAAGGAGGCTTTGAAGTGCTTTTCAGTGATCAAGGCACGGATCTCTAAAGTAATAAATGTATGAACTCGGAGATAAAATACTTCCTCGAAACAATTCAGAGTATATGTCATAGACGTGGAAGTATTTGACACTATATGTTATATTATGTTAGAAAGCAGCAGTCAAATTGCATAAAACAAACAGAAATTAGACACATTTGTTCAATATTCACTAGCTAGACACACAGATATACATGGTGCGATACAACCCAAAACAGTACTTTGCCGAGTTTTCGTCAAAAAACTGTATCACACAAAGTTATGGAATGTTACCCGCATAAAATAATATAAAAATATAATTATTATTTACAAATGAAACAGAGATCGGTATGTTTTGTCTTACATAAAGCTAAATAAAACCATATTTACACAACTTTGAACTTCATGAGCTCCTATAAATACGAAACGAATATTACATAATATGTCCCAACGAAATATATCCCTTTGGACTTTACCCTTGGGGTCATGATATTAAACGTGGTATAACGTTCTTTACAATATTGATGGCATTTGGTATTTAGAAATGTACATGAATGCTGAATTCCTGAACTCATCTCTTCGACATATCTTCTAGAAACTGGACAATGTGATAAAGTATTGACATATCTTCTAGAAACTGGACAATGGGATAAAGTATTGACATATCTTCTAAAAACTGGACAATGGGATAAAGTATTGACATATTTTCTAGAAACTGGACAACGGGATAAAGTATTGACATATCTGCTAGAAACTGGACAATGGGATAAAGTATTGACATATCTTCTAGAAACTGGACAATGAGATAAAGTATTGACATAACTTCTAGAAACTGGACATTGAGATAAAGTATTGACATATATTCTAGAAACTGGACAATGGGATAAAGTATTGACATATCTTCTAGAAACTGGACAACGGGATAAAGTATTGCCATATCTTCTAGAAACTGGCAAATGGGATAAAGTATTGACATATCTTCCAGAAACTGGACAACGGGATAAAGTATCGGACACAAGTTACTGGGTCCGGTATATGGACGACATCTTTTGTCCTTCAAAATTCGTCTGTGATCCTTATTAAGGGAGTACATCACGTCTATGTCTATGCGCTTATCGGGATTTTTGGAATTATTCAAAACAGGCTGAATTTTCTAACAATAGTATCCAGATACCTCACAATAGGGTAAAAGAAACAAAATATTGGTCTCTGCCACATCAGAACCATTAATACCTATATTCATAACCGTTCCGAAGTGAAATATGTTCGACGAAAAGTACAGACCTGTCATATTGAATGGTCGGACACGGAAGGGTCAAAGAGTATTAGGCTCGAAACTATGCGTTTAGCGCCCCAAAATATTCATACCAATTTTACCCCAGCAAAAAGGCAGCCTCATCAATGCCTTGGAGATCTCCAAGAATATTTTCCAAACTCCCCGCCCCTAGCTCCTCATAGATAGGGCTTACAATATTCAGTTTATATGTTAAACTGCTGCCATTTAGAAAAAACCCCAGTATAGTGACTCACAATTTTTATTCCATATTCCGCAGGATTCATTGAAATTTTGTTTCATATGGTAAATTAAAGAACATTTGACTCTGGGATATCAGCCTAATGAGATTTATACATGAAAACGAACATTTTCCCTTTCTAATCCATTGATACATAGTACATAAACAAATAACGCAATACTTCTACAAATAATATGGTGGCCTCTTGTTTTTAAGTTTTTAATTCACGATTTGTCTTAAGTTAGCCTGACAATTTATTACTGAAAGTTAAATCAAATTTGCACTTTTAAAAATGAACGTGATTTACTCCCTTAAACGAGATTCAGACGAAGAAATATATTACAACATCAACTGAGAAATAAAGGTGGTTATAGGTCACGATTTGTCCATCACGCAAGGTGGCTACTATATAGGTGACGCTTTGTTCACTTCAGAATCACATCATCAAAATTAATTGTGTGCTAAATAATTAACGCATAATCTATAAGTACAACATAAAAGACCTGGTTCCAACAAGTATTTCATCACTGGTTACACTATCGCCATGGTTTTGTCACTGGAGGCTGTAGACATATTTAAATCCTCATTAACTGGTCCATGTGTGAAAGTTTGTCAGTTACTTGCCGAAGGGCGGTGGTTCTCTCCGGGCACTCCGGCTTCCTCCACCAACCATACTGACGGTCACCATATGAGTGAAACAAACTTGAGTGTGACATTAAGCCATATTCCCTCCTCCTCCTCCTCATTAACTGCCATTTGTATACAGTAAATGGAGTTGAGAAACATAATTTCTATATCATTTAAGAAGATTTCTAAGAATTGTCTATCAACACATTTGTAAAAAATACCAAAATTTCAAACAGACGTAAAACTATCATTATCATTCCAATTAAAACACGATCAGACCTCCAACACCAACAACTCCGACGTTCACATATCAACGATGTTCACAAATACCTCAACCATTACGACCCCAGTACATGCATTTCACATGCTGCCTGTGTTTGACACTTGTGACGTATACACGGATCGCTCCGCATGATATCAAGGGCTGGGTGTTAAAAATGTAAAAATGATCCAAATTAAACACATTGCCTGTTAATATTAAAACTCAATGCTAAAACATATCACACACACTGATGTCTTTGATGTCCTCCCTTGCAAGTTACACCAATGGACGGAGTATCTATGCACAGACATCATTTTGAAATGTCAAACCAGGCCGTGGTCATGAATATATACAGATATTTGAGTAGATCCGAGATGAGCTGATGATGGAATAATGTTTTTATCTATCACCTCCGATATCTACCTGCTTCAATTAACATGAATAAGTTAAAATCTACTCTACTGGATGAATGTGCCTTCGTTCGTTTAGAATTTCACTCTGTGTGGTATTTGAATAAAAAAACTGGATACAACTCACAACCAGAAAAATGAGGTTGAATAGTGTTGATGACAACACATGTCAACGATGTTGAGTAAGAGACTACGATATCTATACCACTACGTCCCTTACACTCTTTATTAGTATTAGCCAACATCATAACTTGGTGATAAGCCGGTATAACAATATCAGCACTTAATAGCCAGCACTAAAATATGACGTATTCCATTTTCAGCAACTTTTGGTGTAGAATTGACCTCAACATTTTGGTGTTGAATTGACCTCAACATTTTGGTGTTGAATTGACCTCAATATTTTGGTGTCCGATTTGGTCAACACGATTTTCCAATAAGACTTTACTAACCGACATCATTTTTCTGGATATGTACGTTATAATTAAAACGATATTATGAACTTATTTACATCGTTAAAATGAGGGAGATGTGTATTTACAAAGTTTGCTATAAAATATGCTTTGAGCCAAAAGAAGAAAAAAAAAATAAATAAACAAAAACAATATGCAACGTATTAAAATATTACTGTATGCAATAGTCCGAACTATACTTAGACTTCGGTATATTCCGCTTTTTGCCTCACGAAGAATATGGACACAATAATACCTGAATGAAATAAACGACTACATGAAGAAAAAAAAATGAATGGAATTTATTTTAACTTAGGGATCCGTCGTAGTTGTATATAAGCTATTATCATACAAAACAGACATATGGATGTTAAGGCGACTTCTTTCTCCCATAACCTCCATTGACTACCATGAGGAACTCCTTGATCGTCTAAATACTCTGCTCCTGTTGTGCTGTAAGAAGGAAGAACAAATTCAATTATAATTTGAATTATTATTATTACTTCGATATGAACCAAAATTCTCATAATTCTTCCATGAATCTGTCATTAATTCTCAAAATTGCTTTTCAATTGAATGTAAATGCGATACAGAAGCTTGCACCAGAATACTTATTGTTTTCAATAATTTCCGTGTCGATATTTTAGGATCCGCTGGGAAAATTCAGCGTACTACTAATATTTGGTCATATAGCTGGTTGGACAATCATTTCAACACATGTTGTTAAATTATGGGCAAAATGATGTGAGAAAGAACATCAATGAGTCGAACACGGCGAGGAGAACTCCGCATATTTCTGCCCATTAGAGAAAAGAAATTACTTAGCGAAAACTACGGCAGAATTGTCGATGGCTCAAGTGACATTTTGAATGACATACAAAACTATAATAATTATTATACGATGAGAGAAAAATTCTCCACTGCGAAGAACCACTCCCACTGGGGAAATAAAGATACCATATGCAGAAGAGAACACTATTCCTGGATTCCGGTTTTTAATAAAGTTTTAAAGGGCTTTCGATTCAGTCTCGTGGGATCATATGCAAAGGAAAACTGAAATCCTTTAATTTTGAGCCTGACGTCATTCGTTGGATGAAACTTTTCCAAAATGGCTCGACCATACATGGTTATGAACAGAAAGGTGTAAGATTGTGCTAGATATTGTCTTATCTCACGGATTCCTTTCTCTCGTTGGCTCTGAATCTACATAATCTAATATTCAAAATCGATGTTGGAACACTTAACCTCAGATATCTATCTATCCCTTTTAGTGCCGGTGTTAGTACTGCACTTTCCCCTGAATATTTACATAAATTATATCAAACTATATGAACACCAAATCCGTCACCACGGGAAGAACTAGGGGGATTTGGTAAAGGCGTGTTGAGTTAGGACAATAAATGCCCAGTGGCATGTCAAGGTTTCAACTAAAAGAAAGTTAAAGTCACTAAATTTAACGTAGCGTCCAGCAAAATTTCAGCTATATATAGCGAATCAATACAGGACCAGACTGTAATAGGCATCGGTGAAATATTCAAACGATGTCAAACTTACCAGGTATATGTTTGGTTTTTGAAAGAGCAGAACGTCATATCAGCCAACTCGTTTAAATACAGGGCCTGTAAATCATAAAATGTTTTGCGTTACTTGTTTATGGAACACCAGAGATCACACACTCTTGGTAATAAAAAAGAAACAAACACTGCCAGCACTATACTCCTCCAATCCTCTCACGAACTGATTCACCATATGCTCTATTTTACAGTACTCTGTTTTACAGTACTCTGTTTTACAATTATTTCGATGGACACACAAGATGACCAGGGCATGGATATAATGGCAATGTAAATGATAGACTGGAGCTTGGTCAGTAACAGCCTGATACAGAAACATCAATACTGTAATATCATATATAGGAGAGCTGTACTCATGATGAGTTACAAAGCGCCATTAAAAAAAACTTACGTCGAGGCCATAACTGAATATACTGAGTCGTCGGGCCCATTTCAGACCCGCTCCCATCGATTCCAAGTTTACCAACAGTCCACTAAACAGCTGAAAAATAAGATCAGAATACATACAGTTACCACAGTAACTCCATCATCGCAAGATTTTTCACGTTAAGCCCTTTCTCGAGAATTTCAAGCATAGTGATAAATTTTTTTATTACATTCAACATCATCACAGAATAGTGGAGAGCCGTAGAAGTAGCCGTAGTGGGTAGCCGTATTCTACCTATATTGGGATGGATAGGTCGCTCTTTCGTTAAGTTGGTTCGTCGCGATATGACTAAAACAATGTTGAAAGCGACGTTAAATCCTCACTCAATCTTTCGTTTAAGGATAGCTATCCCCTTAGAGGCAGTTTTTGCACCTCCATTATGAGGCGCCGTTTGTCACTTTCTGACTTAATCTATTTATTTATTAATATCTGGTATTTATCAGCCAGATATATAAATCCGTTAAACATGAAGGTGAAATAAACACTGGTTTTAGTAAAATTTAAATCCTATATCAGCGAAAATAATGCGTGAAATATTTATAAATAACTATTTTAGTTTGCTATATACATATATCTCTAGTTACGTTTTTTTTTTGGATATAAATTTATTCAATATCCTCGATCAACGATCACGTGATTATATATCCGACGAAACGTATCTTGCTGATATATATATATTTCAAATTGTGTTGTTGGAGATATATATATCCTGTCATCGCCAAAGTTCTGATATATAAATCTTGAACTGAGAAAGTTGTGGATATATATATCCTAGTGAAACATGCTAATGAGCTGCGATACGTATTACCCCCAAACCGCTGATGTCACCCGAAGCTCTCAAAGTCTTATCTTTACTGCGCTGGCATGTGTCATGTGTGGTCTTTCCACAGAGCCCCGCTGTGTTGTAAACAGGCACTAATATGTGAACCATCTATCAATGTTATAGGGGAAATTTCTTTAGTCAGTCCTTGTACTCCCGTCATTGAGTAATAATAAATTCTATGCTCCCATGATGCAATCAACAAGTTTAATCCAATGATATTTTACTACAGGTAAAACGAAGATAGAACGATTTCAGATAAATCATGCTGTCTAATTTTTTATAAAGAAATAATTATATTTACTTTTGATTTTCGTTTTCGGTAATTTCGGAAATTGAAATATAGAAGTGGCAAGTTCTGCTTATTTGGTGTTTGATTTTTCACTTTGACATAAATCAAACATAAGAGAAAACTAAAAGTTCATTTTTTTTAAATTGTGGTTTTTCGACTTTTTGAAAAGGCCAAGATGATATAAAGATAGCATGGCTTTTACCTGAGAAAAAAAACCCCCTGTTACGTTTTTGTTTGTGTCATTAGCACAGACAACAATAAGGATATAAGCCTACCGCAATATCAGTTCAGTCAATATGACGTAGGGGGCCTACCGTAATAGTCGGGCGACAAAATGTCGAAATTTGTTTTGGCCTTCTCATATATTTTAATTAGTAGCAGTTTTCTAATTTTATATCATTATGGCACCTTTACATATATTGAAAAATCCTGTTAAATTGTATACAACCAAAAACCAAAACAGCCAAAAGTCATTTGAGAAGAAAATCGATTAGGTCGAGGCTCCTGATTGAATATTTACAGATTATAATCTATGCATGAAGAGAAGTTTAAGTTACGTTTCATAAAACATGCGGATAGAAAATCCATGCATGAACGTACAAGGCTAACAGCAGAAGGAGTTTACTAGGGTAGATAAAATCCTATAATAATTCAATCACCAAATACAATAACCTTTAATTTCATGAACAAAATTCAAATCAGCCGTCTAATAAATTTGTTAATCCTCTAGACTCATTGAAATAATCAAGAAATAATAGTTCATCTGCATGGTTTCTGGTCATTTTGTCAACTTGCTGTTCTAATAATTTTATCACGCCGAGACATTTTGGTGAGATATTTCACTTCTTACGATTGAATTATTAGAGGGTTTACTGCAAACGCCGCACCGTCTTTGATGATAACTAACGCCGGTGGAGACTCATGTTCACTATATCTACTATATGACAATCAAGATTTTGTTCAAACATTTCCCCCGGCGGATAAACATAAACTTCCTGTCAGTGGACCATAAATTTCCACACCTTGACATTTCTTGCCCTGGTCATTTCTAAAACCACAGCAAAATCGATGACGTCACCAGTTACTCATTAGCATATTTTACTTCGGATATATATATCCAATACTTTCTCAGTTAAGGATTTATAAATCAGAACTTTGACGATGACAGTATATATATCTCCAACAACAGATTTTGAAATATTTATATATCAGCAAGATACGTTACGTCGGATATATAAATAAGCGATCGTTGATCGAGGATATATATATATATTGAAGATATTTATATCCAAAAAAATAACATAACTAGATATATATATATCTCATATAGTTTCAAATACGTATTTATAAATCTTTCACGTATTATTCTCGCTGATATAGGATTTAAATTTTACTAAACTCAGTGTTTATTTCATATCCATATTTAACGGATTTATATATCCGGCTGATAAATACCAAATATATATACATAAATAAATTAAATCAGAAAGTGACAAACGGCGCCTCATACTCCATGACAATTTATCGTCTGTATCAATAAATATACAAGATAACCATAATAAACTATATATTTTATGAAAGCATACATCGTAGAGGGATTCCAACTATATGATTTGTATAACTGGCGCTGCTACTGTGTAGAAAATATTCCAATTTAAATACGAAGCTGCGCATCTGAAAACCCCTCGGCTCTGGGCGCCAGCCATTCATAATGTATTCAATTTAACTCTTTACCTCATAGACTTGTGGGGAATTTTCTCTCTCTGGCCCATAATAGATTTGTAATGGCGTAGGTCTTCAACCCATGGACTCTTTTCAATTTTCATACTTCTCCAGCGATGTAAAATATCCCGTTTTATGTCCCATGTCATGTGGAGAAATATTTACCAATGGTCTCCCACAGACCCATTCTACGTAATTTGTTCACGTTTTATACCAATATCAGCAACATTTATTCTAAAAATAAGTAAACTTGTGAGAAAATGTGTTGTGTCCGCTTTACTTCTGTTGGAAATCACGAAAAAAGCGAAGAAATTGTCGCATTTTAGCCACGTTTTGCAAGGTTCTCTTCCCGCTTTCCGGCAACCATTCGTATATTTCCGTATATCATCGTAAAGCTAATTCTCCGTAGGATCGGGATTTGGCAGCGACATCACAAGATGGCAGGCGTAGAACGAACTGTAACTGTTTCAATACGATATAGTTAAATAAAGGAGAATACAGACGGTAATAAATATTCATAAGGTGAAATTAACATAGCCTCACTGATTGGCCAAGGTTGAACGTGGCCAATCACGTTGGAGGAAGAGGTCACGTGGTGACTCGGTCGCTATGGTCACTGTCAAACAGAAGGCCGACTGGGAAAGAATGGTGGCTGAAAACATACCGCGAAGGCAGCAGGTCCCGGGAAAATACATAAAATAAACTCAGATGGGCAGATTTGACGAGTTAGTCATCAAGGTTAGATACTTTGGTAGTTTATGCTCGCGTTACGTGAAATATTCAGGAATTTGGAAGCAGGTTTTACGATTTTTCGAACGTTTGTCTTGGAGCACACGAAACAAATTTGTTGTCAAATCGCGCATTTTTCATCGATTACTTCTGTTCCTCTCTCGATTTCATTTTACCCTTACTACAAAACATACCAACAGTCCATATAGTCAGATTCATTTAAATTTTGGCTTTCTGAAAATGTATAGTTTTAATTAGGTTTTACTCAAAATAAACGCAAAAATTGCAAAAGTAATCCACCACATGGGAACTTCCTGAGGACAGCGATGACACGCTGAAAGACGGTTCTATGGGGCAGCGTGCAAGGCGCTCAAAGGCGGCCGTATGGGGTAAAGAGTTAAAACAAGACTTCAGGAACACCAAGCAGTCAAGTAACAAACATACAGATTATGAAAAATTTTGCCATTAGAAATGGCCTCAAACGTTTCCGTCCAATCAGAGAAACCAGTATTCATTACATAAGTCTGTTGATGCATCGACGATGTATACCAAATTTTACATCGAACATTTGAAAATTATCTGAGATAGAGATCCCTAATGATTTCGCATAAATTAAAGATGGCCGCCCATCCTTCCCACCACTCAGAGAAACTGATGTGGTTATTCATTACAAGTCTCTTGATACATAGATTCTGTATACCAAGTTTCATATAGAACACTGAAATGGTATCAAAGATAAACATCATTAAAGATTTTGCATAAATTAAAGATGGCCACCAAGGTTTCCGCCCAAGCAGAAAAACCAGAACTGTCTATTGATACATCGATGATGTATACCAAATTTTACATTGAGCACTTGAACCGTATCAGAGATATAGATCATTAATGATTTCGCATAAATTAAAGATGGCCGCCCATCCGTCCCGCCACTCAGAGGAACCGATGTGGTTATTCATTGCAAGTCTCTTGATACATCGATGCTGGATATCAAGTTTCATATAGAACACTGAAATGGTATCAAAGATATATATCATTGAAGATTTTGCATAAATTAAAGATGGCCGCCAAGGTTCCGCCCAATCAGAAACGCCAGAACTGTCATTTATCGTAAGTCTATTGATGCTTCGATGATATATACCAAATTTTACATCGAGCACTCGGACAGTATCAGAGATAGAGATCATTAATGATTTTGCATAAATTAAAGATGGCCGCCCATCCTTCCCGCCACTCAGAGGAACTGATGTGGCTATACATTGCAGATCTCTTGATACATCGATGCTGTATACCAAGTTTCGTATAGAACGCTTGAATGGTATCAGAGATATATATCATTGAAGATTTTGCATAAACTAAAGATGGCCGCCAAGGTTTTCACCGAATCAGGGAAACTGGTTTGGTCATTCCTTTGAAGTTTCTTGATGCATCGATGATCTATACCAAGTTTCACACTGAACAGAGAAATGGTACCAAAGATACACAAGATTAATGACTTCGCATTAATTAAATATGGCCGCCAAAGTTTCCAACCAATCAGGTCCAGATTCAATAGGGTTCTGGGTCATGAGCATATGGATGTGCAGTGCAAGTTTGGGGTGCCTAGGGTGAGTCGTTCTAAAGATATCTTGGTAACAAGAAAGCTGTGATGGTTTCGCATAAATTAAAGATGGCCGCCAAAGTTTCTAACCAATCAGGTCCAGATTCAATAGGGTTCTGGGTCACAAGCATACGGGTGTGCACTGCAAGTTTGGTGTGCCTAGGATAAGTCGTTCTGAAGATATCTTGGTAACGAGAACGGTGTGACGGACAGACGGACAGACGGACGGACGGACATGACGACGACAATACCCTTCGGCCAAATTTTGGCCGAGGGGTAAAAAATTAAAATGAAAACAATAGCGTCCATTTTTCAATTGAAATTTCATGAAAACTGTTGGTCTTGTTTCAACTTTGATGGTATACCTTGGTAGGAGACAATTCGAACTAGTAAACTTTAGCTATCCTTAAGTTTTGTATTAATGAAAATTCATCCGTCTAGACTCATTGTTGTACCCAGAATAGTCTTTTAGATTGTTCCGCAACACTTACACGAAAGATGGACCGGTGTCCAATAATTTCAAAGTATATGTACTGTTCAGTCCATAGACAGATGTTTTATTAATCTACTTTATATAGTGTACCGTATCAAACTAAACGGGGTATAACGCCTCATACATTAACTTCATTAACATCACTCTTGATGATGGCAAGATAAAGAGCCGAAATACCGACCCAAAACGAGCCTTATACGTTTGCCAGAGTTATACTAAAAGGCTAATAGTTAGTGGTATTTAAAGCAAAAGTTATGTCAAAGTATGACCACCTTGCAGTTATTTTAATAACATAAACAATGACATATACACCTACCATCATGAATACGTAGGATAGGGCTAACAATAAATTAGCTATGGCCATTTTCCTTGTACTTGCACTGATGATAAAAGCGACTGCGCACGCGGCCATGGATGACATGAACAAAGTCAGGAAGTAGACGCAGAAGTTAGTGAAATAGGGCTTCAAACCTTGAAGAAAATGAGAATACAGCTCTTTATAGTGATGAATATTTCAATATTGTGGAACACAATGTACGAACTGAAATGAGTATATTTCTTAAAGCAGCGTGGACGATAAATTACAGAAACGTAATAACTGGATAAATTTCCACACGAGAAAGACGAAATCGTAATATCTATTGGAAACAGCTATACTGTTCCTCTTTCACTAGTTCTCACGATTAAAACTGTAATTGTATCTTTGTTTGAACAGTAATGGTAACAACTTGAAAATTTGCCTTTAAGAGATGATCAGATGAAAGATCGTTTATATACTCACCCATCATACAGTAAGTGATGATGGCAAACGATCCCACGGGAATAGATCGTATAGGTATTGTATCACACAAAATCTTGGCTATAAAATACACTGATACCCGATAGAACCCTGTAGCGCTTTCGTGGCTGAAATGAAAGTAAGACCGTTTCGTTCAAAATACAATTACATCGAACTTTTCATTGGATTCCCTCAGCTATTATCAATTTTCAGTTAACTACATATAAAATGTTCATCGAAGAATCATTCTGGCTTTAAAAAGCATATAACATTCTTTGGAGTGGGAACCCGAGCTCCAGCAAACTGGGCCACACCCAGAAATACCTTAGTAGTATACATAACGCAAATTGATGAGATAGCGCCTCACTGCGCATGCGCAGAACCTGGTGTGACGTCATAAGTGTGTAAAATGGGGCGGTGTGCGCATGCGTGATGTGTGGGAGGTGGGTACAAGATGGCCGCCATGTGGGAGGTGGGTACAAGATGGCCGCCATGTGGGAGGTGGGTACAAGATGGCCGCCATGTGGGATTGGCCGCCATGTGGGAGGTGGGTACAAGATGGCCGCCATGTGGGAGGTGGGTACAATGGCCGCGAGTGTGAGTGAGTGCAAGATGTGGGAGGTGGGTACAAGATGGCCGCGAGTGTCATGATGTGGGAGGTGGGTACAAGATGGCCGCGAGTGTGAGTGAGATGTGGGAGGTGGGTACAAGATGGCCGCCAATGTTCACAAATCATGATAATCAAGATATCTATCGCTCTATATAGAGATGTGTGGGAGGTGGGTACAAGATGGCCGCGAGTGTGAGTGAGTGCAAGATGTGGGAGGTGGGTACAAGATGGCCGCGAGTGTCATGATGTGGGAGGTGGGTACAAGATGGCCGCGAGTGTGAGTGAGTGCAAGATGTGGGAGGTGGGTACAAGATGGCCGCCACATCTTGAGGTAGAAATGCTGTTAATCTATCTCATGAACATCTATCTGCATGTTGCTGGTCTGACTGTAATCATGTGGGAGGTGGGTACAAGATGGCCGCGAGTGTCATGATGTGGGAGGTGGGTACAAGATGGCCGCGAGTGTGAGTGAGATGTGGGAGGTGGGTACAAGATGGCCGCCAATGTTCACAAATCATGATAATCAAGATATCTATCGCTCTATATATAGATGTGTGGGAGGTGGGTACAAGATGGCCGCGAGTGTGAGTGAGATGTGGGAGGTGGGTACAAGATGGCCGCCAATGTTCACAAATCATGATAATCAAGATATCTATCGCTCTATATATAGATGTGTGGGAGGTGGGTACAAGATGGCCGCGAGTGTGACTGAGATGTGGGAGGTGGGTACAAGATGGCCGCGAGTGTGACTGAGATGTGGGAGGTGGGTACAAGATGGCCGCCAATGTTCACAAATCATGATAATCAAGATATCTATCGCTCTATATATAGATGTGTGGGAGGTGGGTACAAGATGGCCGCGAGATGATGGCATTGCCCAATGCCTACGGACTTTACCGAAGATACACGGACTTTAACGAAAAGACACGGACGTACACGAAAAGACGCGAAGGTGAACGCCATTGTGGGAAACCTCCCACAGACAGGTCAGTACATGCATTTCTATGTTGTTCACGCATAATAAAGGATTGATCTGTAATCTGTGTTGTTGTTGTTGCTCCCTTTTTTTGGACTAACCCATCAGAATAGTACGTATCACGGACTATACCCGTAGAGCTACATCTGGTCTATAAAACACGTCCCTCTGGATCCCACACTTTCATTTCTACAGAGCCATGGCGGAGACCCAGCCCCATGCGACTCGCATTTTACAGTATGCCACCGTGGTGAATTCATTCACGGGTTACCGAGCAGTGGTCCGGTCCATGTTTGCAGATGGCGACGACAACGAGGGACGACGCCAGATCCTGAACGAGTTCACAGAAGCGGTCCTCCACAGAGTGCACTCGATGGAGAGGCATGCCATCACTCACCACTACTGGACTATGACAGCCATCCCTGATGCTCGGGCTATGGACCACGAGCGCTCACGCCGCAACCAGCACCGGCTGGTTGGCCTCATACTAGTCTGTGCCCTATTCACCCTGGCGCTGTGGTATTTACACTATAAATACCAGGGTCAGACAGAGTGTGTGTCATTCACCGTTCGACATTTGGACCAAGCATGTCATCCGTCCTACGAGCCATCCTCCCCCTTACACCTTACCAGGTGGGATTTTACGTTTATGAAGATTATGTGACTCTGGTGGAAGATAGTGGCGGGGATTGGAGGGCGTCCCCTGAGACTTTATCGAATACGGTGACACTACAGCGTGATGGGTGGACTAAGTTTAAACGGGTGTTGAGCGGAGAGTTAGACGGACACCCGATCCACCTGGACAAGGCCAACTACGTATACCATACTGCGCTCTACCCACGGGTGGGACGCTACCAAGAGCCGGCTCGAAGTTTCCTCCTAACTCCCTCTCTGTGGTCAGCCTTGCAGAAGATAGGCCCTCTGGTGGACCAGTTATTTATACCCGACGATCGATCACCCCACCAATTGGCATGGGCTCATGCTATCGAACACGCACTAGATGAACCTAATGAAAAAAAGCGGATGGAGAAAATACTATATGTATAGAATGCGCAGAGGCTGGAATGACAGGGTCACCTCATGAAGCCACCCACACACACATGACGGGCCAGAACGATGAAGAAGAAGAACAAATCCGTGATGAAGCCGCGGGGCCAATGGCTGAACCCCATGAACAACTACATGAACCCGACGACGATGCCATTGATTACCCCGCTACACTCAGTCAGCCCAATGACATGACCATCTGATCCTTTGATCTCACGGGGTTCTCCCTATAAATACGAGAGACAGTGAAATCTGGTACCATTCACGTACTGACCATGACGGAGCATATAGTACTGGCGTATTTCAGCTTGACCCCCGAGGTTTTCCTGCACGTGTATGCGGATACGGTCGATATCATGGAGGAGGTGGTGGAGACACGGACCCTACACAACCGTGCCCGGCTCACATTCGTCTGTCCCGGGAGGGCTGGACCAAATTCAAACGGGTGTTGTCTGGTGAACTGGACGGCGACCTCATCCACTTGTGTCACGATGTGTACATCCGATGCGGCCCTTTCTTTGCTCAATTGGCTCGGCTAGATGGAGGTACAGTGCATTTTACCCTTCACCCTGATCTATGGTCTGCATTGAAAGATGCCGTGGTGGATGTGGATGAAGTGCTTATCAAGCGGTCATCAGACGAGTTGGACTGGTCATTGACCATGGCCACTGTGGAAGTCCACGAAGAAAATCAGAAAGAAACTCAGGCCCAAGATATACCTGTTATAAATAAACGATAGAGCCAGGGTCCATCATCATTTTGTCACCATGAAGCGCTGGGAGAAGGTGTTGGATAACTTATACTACAGTCCCGACAGTCCGGCAGCCTATAGTGCATTGTCGGCTCTCTCTCGAGCGGCCAAACCCCAGGGGGTACAACGTGCCCAAGTCAGAGATTGGTTAAGAAGACAAGACACCTATACCTTACATCGATCTGTCCGTCGCCATTTTCTACGGAACCGGGTCATCGTGGGAGGAATAGATGCCCAGTGGCAAGCGGATTTGGTGGATATGAGCGCCTTTGCCAAACACAACGATGAGAATCGGTATATTTTGACGTGCATCGATATCCTATCCAAGTATGCGTGGGTGGTACCCATCCGGACGAAAACGGGGGCAAATCTCATAGCGGCGTTCAAAGACATCTTCAAGACCGGGCGCAAACCTTTGTATTTGCAAACCGACGAAGGCACGGAATTCCTCAACAGACCGTTCCAACAGTTTCTGGAAGCCCAGAAGGTGTTTTTCTTCCATACGTACAACGAGACCAAGGCTTCCGTGGTGGAGAGGTTCAACAGGACATTCAAAGGCCGTACGTATAAATATTTCACCTATAAGAATGGCGGCGGTACATCGATGTTCTCCCGAAACTGGTGAGGGTTACAATCGAGCCTATCATCGAAGTATAGAGAGAGCCCCCATTACCGTGACCCAACGCAATGAAGCCTAAGTCCGGCGTGTCTTGTACCCCAGGCCATCGCAGCGAACGACGAAGGCGGTGTACAAGGTCGGGGACCCTGTACGGATCAGGCAGAAGTCAAGGGCAAGTTCGAGAAAGTTACTGTCTAACTGGAGCGATGAGCACTTCCTGATTAAACGGCGCCTACCCCGACAGCGCGGCGAGTCTATGAACTGGAAGATCTCCAAGGGAAAACGTTGCTGGGGACGTTTTACGACACGGAATTACAGCCTGTTGTAAAAACACAGCAAGACTACTACACGGTGGAGCAGATTTTGAAAACGGAACGTCGACGTGGCAAACTGTTTCATTTCGTAAAATGGCAAGGCTGGCCCAGTTCCTTCAATTCCTGGGTCGCTGCCAACCAGGTGAAACGACTATAAGCCAGACACCACTGCCGTCCTCCTTCATTCCACGTCCGACCACAGTGCTATGGACCAACAGCAGCTGCCTCCGAAGACAGCGTCTCGCAAAACGCACAAAGCGCAAGTGGTCTTTGGGGTGCTATTGCTAACCCTGCTGAGTGTGTTGTACGGAGGTGTGTTTTACGACGTAGCCTATGTCAGTACGTTACTTAACCAACTGAGAACACCAGCCATCAGTGAAACGGGTTCAAGCAGAGAGCACCAGTCGGTCGAGCCCAGTCACCACCACCACCACACCCCGCGTACAAGCCATACGTCGAGCTCTACACTTACACCAAGTACACCTACTACGTCTCAACACCCACCGGATTTCATCCCTCACAGTGAACCGACCACCCACGTTGTACTCACCCCCAGCACCATCCCTGAACGTGAACAGACAACGACGACCGACGTTGTACCCACCACCACTCCAGTTCACTGGTACGAAATTTGCAAGAGCAGGTTACCACGACAACGGATACACTTCAAACCATGGACCCTGGGTGGCAGCATCCCTTCACCTGCGTCATCGCAGGACCGACGGGCTCCGGCAAAACGCACTTCGTCAGGAAGCTCCTTCAACACGCCGACAGCATGATCACTTCACCCATTGCCCGAGTCGTGTGGTGTTACGGAGAAT
>JAVTVY010047242.1:0-22506 GCA_036873755.1 Hanleya hanleyi | reverse complement strand
CATTTCATCTTGCTTTAAGATTTGATAATGGATACGTGTTATATAAATGATAGAAGATTTTTTCCAACATTCGGTTCCACCTTGAAAAGGACAGGCTGAACAGATTGATGGGAGTGTCTGCAGGTCTGCGTCAGTCCATACCGTCACAGTAGACTTTTATACACCAGTAATGAGAATATAGTTTTCTCAAGATGTGCTCAGCCACTTTACTATGTAAGTAAGGTGATTTTTTGTTTTGGTGTTTTTTTTTTCACCTATACAAATCAGAAAACCACTGAAAATGCTGTTTATGCATTAGTGGGAACCGATGTGTTAGGTATGAAGATTGAGGTCAAAAGGTCAATGGTCAAGGTGACTGACCACCAGCAAGTTAATCTAACCCATAAGATTCTTGTGTATATACTTCAGGGATGATGTGGAAATGTTTTGGAGATTTGAGGATCTCGCATATATACTCCAGCAGGGATGATGATGATGGGAATGTTTTTGATATGTGAGGATTTTGTGTACTTCAGGGATGATCTGGAAATGTTTTGGAGCTGTGAGGATCTTGTGTGTCAATGGTCAAGGTCACTGAAAACCAGCATGTTAATCTAACCCATAAGATTCAAGGATTCTTTTAATTACATAGTCCATAATACTAATTAGGCTCTAGTTTTGGGGGGGTTTCAAACTTCTGTTAACTTAATGTAAAAGAAAATATATTGCAAGGCTGAAATGAGAATTTCAATAGATCACTGACCTGACCTGTTCTCTTATTCCCAATGAGAGATTATAAATCACATAAACATGACAGATAACAAAGGTATATTACATAACTCACATACATGTATATTATGTACAATCTAAATACCTTCAAATATGTGGGATTGAAGAACCAAATTCCTTGCATCACAAGCTTACTCTATAACATTGTGATTTAAGGGAATACCAACAGGGCTATTAGAACCTAATTTATAAGCAATAAAGTTAATATGAGTTAATTTTATTGAGACAGAAATCAAACAAATCTGTCGGCCAGGCCTGAGCATGGTGGAATTATACATTTTTTTATTAGCAATGGCTTCAGCAGTCATCTGGAAGAGATAATCCCTGAAAACAGTATGTGTTACGATGTACATGTTTATTGTACCACTGGGATGTATTTCATATATAACAGGGTTCATACACTTACAGTAGGAAAACAATTCCAGGACTTTCCAGGTCAAAAATTTTAATTTTCCAGAAATCTTTAGTACAATAACTCGCAACAAAGATGAACAAATTAACGAAGTTCAGGAACAGATTTTGGCACAGTAATGCGTGGCATCAGATAGCTGGTTCTCCCAGAAGATGAAAATGTAGTTCTTTCAGGAGTTTCCAGGAATTTAACTTTAATTTTGAGCATTTTCCAAGACTTTCCTGGTTAGCAATTAAATTCCAGGAGTTTTAAGGACTTTCTAGAAGGTGTATGAACCCTGAGTATAAGTTAAACATTAAACTTGCTGTTCATATACATCAACATGACCAAGTATTCAAATGGCTAACTGTTTCCGATGGACACCAATGAACCACTCAACATTCAAAGTAAAGTTTTGCCACGTATGATAGAATTGCTCCCTGTTTTGGCATGTATATTATGATGAAGCACAGTCAAGCAGGATGAATGCAAAACAACCAGAGTTTTTGAAAATGTATTCAATTTTAAATAATACTCTGCAAACTGACTTCTCATAATTAAATGTGTACATGTATTTTGATTTGCTCACAGACATACAAACATGTAGTATTGTACTTGCACTTACAGACATACTGGCACTTAATATCCTCGAGTGACTTCAATTAATAACCCTCACACACAACTTGTTTAACTCTTGGAGAGATAACTGAATGATTGCTTCCTCAATCTTTGGAGTCTCATGAAAGACTGTCCATGCACATATACATGAATTACATACAAGACTTTCTCATATATCAAAACAGATTGATACACACATGTATGTACAGGTAGTACCAACCAGGTAGGTATTCAATTAACTGATTCATTATTCCTCAATACAGGGAAATACAAATGTGTACATGTAACCACAGACCACAAGTATGTATTTAACACCTGTACAGGTAGTAGCATAGTCTTCACAAATGTATTTTAGCAAACATGACTTTTCAATATTATCACTTTTCACAATCAATAAAGACATGTGATAAACAAGAAGCATGTTGTCACATGTATCATGAAGGAGTTGTTGAAGAAGGTCCATGATAGGTCTCCACTTTTTTGGTGCTAATATGAGCACTGGCCCCCATTTATCGTACCGGATTCATGAAAACCAGCCAAACTATACTCATTGCTGGAGACATAATGGAATCAATCATCGTAAAGTAACTACATGTACAATATCCAAGGTGACAATATCAAACTCTGATAATATCTCTACAAGATCAGTGTTTCCTATATAGGCCTATTATAAGTGAAACCTGAATTGTTGTATTAATAAATACTGTCCAAGAATATCCCACTTACTGCCTGATTAATTAATAAATATACAAAGTTTCACTGTGAATATTAATACATGAACAGCTGAATACTTTAGAAATAACTTCTCAATAAATATACATACCAGATCCTCTCTGCGTAATTTACCCACAACCTGTACAGCCATAGTGGATGTAATGACAAACGGTCCAATAGATCTCAAATTGTCAAGAGCTGTTCACGGGTAAAAATCCACCTTGTGAAGAGACCATTCCCACAAGTACAACAACTATGTGGCTCTCTCCAACATGTACACTGTTGAATTCATAGATTGTAAATACTGAGACACTCGGACACTAGACATATCCCATAAACCAGTGAGTCCAATAATATATACTTCGTATAGTCTATCTGCTATTCCAGTTTATAACAATGGGTTTAGGTATTCCTGAAGAAGTCTTTGTCCACATATTCCTGTTGAGTTCACACCATTATTGTGACAGTTACATTGCTATATTTGAACTTTCGCAGGCTATTACCTTCCCCTGTCACACTGTTCTGTTGTAACCTTGTATTAATGTTCTGCTAAATTATATTTGTACTACTTCAATGACATAATTTCTCAGGTCATAAAACAATTTCATGTCTATGCGAATCTGGTCCTCTAACTGCAGGTATTTAACTGCATGGCACCTGAGTCCACAAATATACATGTATAGCGGGAGAAGGACAAATGGACTTGACACTGGGTGGCCAGAATGTCTCTAGGCACTTCAAGGGAGATAACCCAATTGTACCACTTTTACCTGCAGTTACGGTTCACCCGAGACTGAAAGGCTGAACAAACTTCAAACAAAGTAAAATACCCTTGACCTATCACATAGCGACATAAGTATTCTATAACACCATGCGACAAGACTTCCAGCTTCCAGAACATATAGGCATTGTAAAAATAAGGGGGGTGGGGGAGGTTCCAAAGTCTTCTGAGACTCTCACTTTTACATGTAACAACTCTAATATGAAACCAAACAGACAGAACAATCCGAATGTGAGAGCGGAAACAGAAATATAAACATGTACATGTTGAAATGAAAATGTAGGCAGATTAAAACAGAAAGCGAAAATTATTTATGTGGACTATTTTTCTTCATGTGGAGAGAACCTCTGAAATATTGACAAATAAACTGAACTTACAAACTTATCCACTACACTGCTCACTTTTACTTCTCTGCCAACTTGTCGTAATACCTTCTTCATTCAGAACTCTCATAAGTATATAGCTGGCACTGGAGCATTACAGTATTGGGCAAATACAGCACCCACAATTACAAAGTTTGACCGCCTCATCAAAAATCACAGGGCATCAAAATAACTCCTACTGAAAATCATGTGGAAACTTGCTGAGGTGAACGGATTATGCCACAGTGTTACCTCATTACTTGCCGAATGCCCTGGTTGCACATATACTGCATACTTGAAACTTGTTTGGCTATGACATGGACATGATGTGTACGTATAGGTCTGCATGATGTGTATAGATCGGCATACTGTATCATACATTCTCCATCAGGATTGATACATCACCCATAAGATAATGGATCATTCCTCATGAATTGTTGATACATCACCAGTGTATGGTTGTACCTATATACATTACAATCATTGTGTTACAATGACATCAATTGAAGGGAAATATTTTCCTCCCCCTAGAAATGCCTTAAAGTGATCGTAAACCCTCAAGTAAAGTTTCCATCAAATGAAAGACCATTGCAAACAGTGTGGGAAAATATTTATTTTAATTTTTTACGATTTTATTACACAGAGTAAACTGCAATTAAAGCATGGTATTCTATGGTAACCGAAATGGCCCGCTGGATTTGTCCATTGTACCGTTGGTTATAAATGATAGACCTTTTTTAGTATTTTTACCATAAGATACAAAGGCTTGAGGGGTAATAAATTCGTTATTCAGGTTTCCCCCGGGTGTATGGAAAGTTACGACCCTCCCTGAAACTCATACACCCTTCGGCTGACGCCTCAGGGTGTATGAGTTTCAGGGAGGGTCGTAACTTTCCATACACCTGGGGGAAAAAAAATGGGCTTAACATGCAAATGAACATTTATATGAGAATGAATAATGAACTTAGTATATTTTTCAAAACCATCGAAAACAGATAAAATTATCTGGCAGAAAAACTCAACTTTACACTTGATTTTCAGCCCACCTAAACTCAGGATTTGTTTGATCGTCTCACATGAGATTTTGTCACTAATCAAAGTTAACAGAAATCAGCATGGTTAAGGGACCAATTATTGTGGCTAATTTGAATACAGGAAAATTTGATTTTTGTTGATTTGTTTTCTAAGATAGCATGTTAAGTGAACATTTTTGACTCCTCCCTAAAATCCCATTGAAATCCATGTTATTTCTTCCCACATTCAAAACGAAAATTATTTATATTTTATATTTTTTATATGGGCAAAATATCAGATTTTTTTTTGGATATGGGCCATTTCAAGTAGTACTGCCACATAAGACTGTGATTTAGGGGGCTTTACAATCAACTTTTCTGTGTATGACAAGTTACACATGTTAAAGGTTCTACCAAATATCCCCTGCACAGTTTGCATGAAAACATAGAGAGAATCTGGATAAAGAACAAATTTTTATTTTTTCTACACAAAATGACCTCAAATTGGATTATATAAAGCTATAAAACAGATGTAAAAAACGTATTGAAGCCGTAACCTCTGACCCGTGATGTCAGAGTGTGATTAGAATCACGTCGTATAATATGGACTAGTCAGTTGTGTCGGACGTCCTATCGTGACGCACGTTGCACAACAATTGGGTATGATGAGATCATGATGACATCAACAAAGGCTTTACGTTTCAGCTTTGTGAAGTAGCTTTTTGTTGTCGATACAATGAAAATGTTGTCTTGATCATTCGCTACGATTGCTGGCTGCGAACGATCGTAATCAAACTCCGATGTCATGGGTCAGCAGGTCATGCCCTTCGCAGTTTTCACACTGGCATGCAAATGAAGGGTTTCAAGTTCGTTTTTTTTTTTTTTTTACTTCGACCATTCTCAGAAACAGCAAACCGCTTTTAAATGTCAAATATATAACCTCTTGCAAAAATTTAGTATAACAAAAAATATGTGGTGTGGGAACCATTTGGTAGAATCTTTAAAGGTTGGGCAGTGCTTAGTTCAGAGGAGTTAGGGTGTAGTATGGTGGTAAGAGATGGAGTGAGGGGTAAATGAAGGAATCACAAGATGTCTGAATGTACACTTGTCTAAACATACCTTGAGAACCAGTTTCCTGGAAACAGATTTCCAATTGCGAAACATTGCGGTCATGATGATTCTCCGAACAAGGTGAACAGAATAAGTGCACCATAAATCCTTGATAGCATTTGGTAACAAAATGTCACAATAACACAATCCAGTACATGCTAGACAATGTTATCTGTTTGTCCAACTCTTCTATTCAACACATACGAAAATCACATCAACGAGAAACCAAACTGTGAAATTGTCCCACAAAATTGTGGTAATTTCAATAGTCTGACTGGAAGAATGGGATAACCACCAAGTACCTCACACCATTTACTGGTAGTAGACTGGTTATCACACCTCAATTAGCTTCCATCCTCATAGGAAGTCCCTGTTAAAAGCTATGGTTATTACCTCTGATTTATGTACATATTAGAATACAATGAAGGCCCCCAAAAGGGCTGATTCCAAGGTAACCAGAAAAAAAGATCAATAACAGAATTTGAATATATTTACTATTGTATTACTATGTTGATGAATATTTTTTAGAATATGTGGGGTTTCATCCATCAAAACCTTAATCACTTGGCCCATACATAGTATGTATCCGCAAAATAAAACTAGACCAACGAAAATTACAACTGATCATAGGAAAGGTCTTATCGGGTTCAAGTTATTTCATTTCATATAACCTTATGGAGGGGGGGGGGGGGGACTTTACAAACTATGTTGTGTTTACTACCTGTACATATATTAAAATGTGCAGCATGTGTAACAATAAAATTTGACTCAGAATCAGAACCTGAACAAAGGTTATGTTAGTAAAAGGAATTGTACATGTGTGATTTAGAACTCCTCAAAGGACCCCCGTCAACTGTGCATAACATGATTGCACTGTCATGGATACTGCATGATCCATCCTCTGATAGAAGATGAACTGATAGCTTGTTAAACATCACCAACCATTAATTGGCAAACTGAATACTGCCTGATAATGATCAAAGAGGTATGGAACAATTGTGATAATTAATGTATATTGATCGGTGTTTTGTATTTACAAACTTGGCGTTGGTCCTCGATACAGACATGACATTCTGCATCAGTATGTTTGTTTTCACATTAGTCTAAATAATTGAGGTATTAGACGTATTAGGATTTGTAAATGTCATTGTGATCTCATATTATATTTAAGGATAAGAGTATGTGTAATCTTTCTTATTGGCTAGTCGTCACCTTTGATAGTACATGTACATATATGATACACTATTATTCCCAGAATGCAATGCATTTTTATATCTATGTATATAGAGAGCCATGGAAACAAGGTCTTGGTCAGCATGGCCAGTAACTGAGGAACATCTGGAAGCCATGTTGAGGAATATTTTTCTTTGAAATGTTTGAAGTGTTTTGATAACTTGAAATTTCAACTTAGTACATGATTCTCAAAATTTAAAGTTGGAAAGTCAAAATTTGGAAACAACAATGATGAAAGACGAGTTTGAATTTTATTGTGACATTTAATATCTTGAAATTTTTCCAACATGTAACTATCTCAAAATTTCAACAAATTTTGTTCTACCCATGGCCTCAGATACATGTATGCATCCATACTTGCCTACACTATCAATTATTGTACTGCCATAAAATCAGTCAGTACATATACTCCAGTACAAACAACATTTAACAGAGCAGATACATTGTATGTATCCATGAATTGTTATGTTTAATGTTTTCATTATTGTTAAGGAGATTTTATAGAATTCTTGTAACTCACAAAATGGGGGACTTGCATAATACTATAACAGAGCCATAAGACATGTACATGTAAAATAACTATAACAGAGCCATAAGACATGTACATGTAAAATGAACATGTACCTCAATTATATTCCATTATTATTTAATGTTTGTTTATTGTGAATTTGTATTATAAGTACAGAGATATTAAATACTATTAAATGGAAGTAAAGGTACCAGTTAATGGAAAATTAATATATTGATACATTAAATTGAAACTGCTGTAAAAATACCGAAATATTGTTATACATATGAGTATTTATAGACTAGAGTAGTAAAATTATAAGCATTAATTAAAATCTGTATAATGTTTTCTAAGATTAGTTTTAAAAGATGACAAACTAGTTAAATTTCTTAAAGATTCAGGAAGCTGGTTCCATATTTTAGGCCCATCGTAGGCAAAACTGCGCTTAAAAAATTCTGTTCTGTGCCGTGGTATATACAGAGTATTTGACAAGCTGGATCTAGTAGATCTAGTGTGAATCAAGTTTGGGTTGTTACATGTACCCCAAATGAACAGTTTCTTAATTACGGTTTCAGAACTTCTAATTTCAAATTTTTCTCCAAAAAATATAACAATATGCATGCAAATATATCAGCCCACCCTGTAGATGGAAGAAATACTTTCATTACGTGTATGATGATCCTAATTAAAACACACTTTAATATGACGTCACTCTATTGTTCGGGCAGTGCTCCATTATTTTTAAGGAATAGAGAGTTACTCGAACATTCCCCTCTACGGAATGGAGATACCCGGCCTGTAATCTTCTAAGATTGACAGACTTTCTCAGTACAAACTGCTCTTAGCTCCCCAAACTAAGAGATTTCATATCGGAATATATATGATGACATTGGAATATTCAACGAATGGTGAACACCGAAAGGAAAAACAACAGAAGAATGATTAGACGAAGATGAAATAATTCAAGCCGCTTTTGATGACTGACAGAACCAGCTAAGGAGCCTGAGTACCAAGAAAGAGTGACAAACACCAAGAGTAAGTATAATCGCCATATGATTTACTAACTAGCTTGTTTTATCTATCTTGTCTTGGAAATTCAAACTGATTTAACCTTAAACAGTAAAATGGCCAGCTGGAAGTGCAACAAACACAACTGTCAAAAAGTAGGTAGAGCTTACAATAGCATACATTGTCAAGTGAGACCTAACATTTCTCTCACAACACCCTTGAGAAAAGCTCAGTGCATATCAAGGTTGGCAAGTTAAAAACACATGCTTTAGTCGACACAGGGGCAAGCATCTCTTGCATTTCACAAAGGTGTTTGCAGAAAGCCTACCCAAATGCAGTCGTTAATACATGTAATTTACGAGCCATTACAGGTGTTTGTGGTGAAGTTCATTCTGTGTTAGGTGTAGTGAATCTACCAATTCAATTTGAAGATCTTGAAGAGCTCAATGGAGAATTCTGTGTATTTAAAACATTACACAAAGATGTAATTTTAGGAGAGGATTTCCTAAGGAAATATGATGCAAACATTGATTTTAAAAGGAACAAACTATTGCTTTGCAATGGTCAGTTTAACATTTCCATGGCGACTGAAACAAACAACAAAACATATGGACATAAAGAATCTGGGAGTGCCAAAACAACAGACATTATTCTGGTTAAACTAAAGCGTGAAATAAATTTTCCTGTATATGTACCTGAAGCAGGTGATGGAAATTTGATCTTATTGGAGCCAATAGAGTCACTTTCAGCAAAATATAGCATTGCAGGTGCGCGCACTGTCGCAAAAGTTAAAAACAAAATGGCTATTTACAAAGTAATGAACCCATCCAACCTTCCTGTCTATATCGAGAAGCATGCAACAATTGCCACATTTCACGTAGTTACTCCAGACTCGATTACAACAATGAAACAAGATAATACATCAAACAACTCTGCTGATGTAAATTTCATGGAAGGAGACACGAAAAGTGATGCTTATTATGCTAACCTAGCACGAGAGCTAGGAATAACACTAGACGATTCCATACTTACACCGGAGCAAAAGGAATCATTTTTAGCATTTCTTGGTCGTAACCGTGATGTTTTTGCCAAAGATATGAGTGAATTAGGCAAAGCTAGTGCTCATTATCACAGAATTTTCACTAAAACAGAGAAACCGATTTATTCACGTCCATACCGACAAAGCCCCCAGACAAAACAGCGATGTGATGAATTAGTGAAAGAAATGTTAGAAAATAACATAGTTGAACCATCACTATCTGAATGGTCATCCCCTGTAGTGCTTGTGAAAAAGAAAAATGGAAAATATAGATTTGCGGTAGACTATCGCAAGCTGAATGCGATCACAGAACCGATTTCTTTTCCCATTCCTTTGTTATCAGATGCTATCGACTCTGTAGCACAGGCAAAGTCTAAAATATTTTCTGTTCTTGACCTGGCAAGTGGTTTTTGGCAAATTCCACTACATGATGACACAAAACCAAAGACCGCGTTTACGACGGATCAGGGAAGGTTCCAATTCCGAGTTCTTCCGTTTGGAATGAGAAATTCGCCCGCGAGCTTTAGTCTCATGATGTCACAGGTCCTTGCCGGCCTTACTTATCTTCACACCCTATGCTATATAGATGACATACTCTGCCATTCAAACACATTAGATGAACATATGGTCCATCTTGGACAAATTTTCTCTCGCTTACGGGAAGCAAATCTTAAATTACAACCGCCAAAATGCGCATTTGCACAGCGACAAGTTCCGTATCTAGGACACGTGCTAAGTGATCAAGGTATTCATGTGGATGAAGCCAAAGTTCATGCTGTTAAATCATTTCCCAGACCAAAATCACAGAAAGAAGTTCGAAGTTTCCTAGGTTTATGCAATTACTATCGCAAATTTGTACAAAATTATGCTTCAATAGCATCCCCCATGAATCAACTTCTTCAGAAAGACGTTAAATTCAAATGGACCGATGACACTGAAAATTCATTCAAAGCACTCAAACAAGTACTTGTCACAGCCCCTATATTAGCATATCCAGATTTCCAAAAAGAATTCATTATTTCAACAGATGCGTCTGATAGTGCAATAGGATATGTTTTAGGACAAAAAGATGAAAAAGGCAATGAACATGCTATAGCCTTTGGCGGACGATCCCTGCGCGGTAGTGAAAAGACATGGCATATCTCAGAGAAAGAAGGTCTTGGATTAGTCGAATCAGTTCGTGCCTTTCGTCCATACATCGCAAATGCTCACTTTCGTGTTTTCACTGACCACATTGCCCTCACTTGGTTAAACAACATAAAAGCTAACAAAGGTAGACTAGGCAGGTGGGCTCTCGAGCTTCAAGAGTACAATTTCACAATTCAGTACAAGCCAGGAGCTAAAAATGGAAATGCTGATGGGTTGTCTAGAAGAGAATATGAAGCAACCACAACTGAAAGTACAGAAGAAACCATTATGAGTAGTATAGAAACCACATATTTATCCAATACAGAGAATCAGAATGAGCCAATTGAGGCAACTCTAACATATAGGGAACCGAAACATGCTCATTTAGCAACTATATGTCCAAAAGATACAATTGTTGTGGCACAAGTCAATACTGAAATTGTAATTTCAAATCCATTTCTGGAGGGCATACAGCGTGAGTGTCCTGACTTAGCCCCGATCTTTGCCTACAAAGAAAATGGTGATCTTCCGGATGATCCAAAACAAAGTCGTCGCTTAGTTGCGGAAGCATATCATTATGTAATTGAAGACGGAATTCTGTATCATTTCTTTAATACAAAAAATAAAAAGGCTGCCGATTCTTATACCAAACAGATAGCTGTTCCTAGAGGTAATCGCAAAGATATACTCCAAGCCTATCATGATTCAGTGCTAGGAGGTTGCCACCAAGGTCAAGAAAGAATGTATGCTGCTATAAGATCCAAATATCATTGGGATAAAATGTACACAGATGTGTGTACCTATGTACGTACATGCACGACATGTCAACAGATCAAAACAAATGTTCATGATAGGCCTGCACCACTTAAACCCTTGCCATATGAACGTGCTTTCTCACGGCTTCATATTGACATACTCGGCCCACTTCCAAAAACTCCGGATGGTTCCAAATATCTACTCCTTGTAGTGGATTCTTACAGCAAATGGCCAGAATGTTTTCCTATGAAAACCCAGGAGGCCACTGAAGTTGCATCCATTTTATACAGAGAGATTCTTACACGTTATGGGTCACCAGACAAATTAGTCAGCGATCGCGGTGCTCAATTCATGTCCAAACTCATAGCAGCCATGACAGAATTATTCAACATCAAACATGCTAAAACTAGTTCATATCATCCTGCAACAAATGCTACATGTGAAAGAATGAATCGCGTCATTGAGCAGGGTCTAAGAGCCTACATCAAGGACGACCAAACTGATTGGCCAGATCATATACCAGGTATTATGATGGCATACCGCATGACCCCAGCCACTCAATCAACTGGCTTATCTCCTTATCAAATGCTGTTTGGTAGACAGATGAGAACACCAATTGATACCTCTCTAATTCCAAAAGAAACATTGTCAAAGGACCATAGAACATACTTGTCAAAAATTCTAGACAATCTGGCTGAGTATAGGAAAATTGCAGATGAAAATTTGAAAAAAGCCCAAACAAAATACAAAACTTATTATGATAGAAGAACAAAGGAACCAACATTCGAACCAGCACAAAAGGTATGGTTATATTGTACGAAAAAGACTGTGGGCCGATCTCCCAAACTAACAAAAAAGTGGGAAGGACCATATTATGTTGTATTGGTTGGACAAAACTACACATACAAATTGCGCAAATGTAGTGATGATAAAGAAGTAAAATCAATGATTCATGCAAACCGTCTCAAAAAGTTTCATGACCCAGCAGACAGGCCAAACTATGAGCCTGAAGACCTACCACAAACAAATGATGAACTCAATCCGGAAGAAATAGAATCAGAAAATGATGAAAACCAGACAAATACCAATGACAAACGCAACAATGTAACAAAAGAAACAAAAGACCATCATGTGCCAAAAACAAAAGTAGCACTTAAAAACAATGAACAGGCAAAAACAAGAGTAACACCCAAAACTATTCAACATCCTAAAGGTACCGGTACAATGCCAAGCTCAAATACAAATCAAGATCCCAACTTGGTAACAACACCAAACAAATTCCTAGTGACTGAAATTGACAAAATTCTAGCATCAAAACGTTACAATGGACGAATGTGCTACCGGATTAAATGGGTAGACAAGACTAGAAACTCCACCTGGGAGCATGATACCAGTCTCCCAGATGAGCTGCGTCGACAATATCATGCTGACAAAACATTGTCTGGCAAGAAAAGGCGCAAACCTTTAGGCCAAAATAAGTTTTTCATGAAGAAATCTGAACAAACTGTGGCGTGTGTTAACTCAGATCGAAGTGAGTTAATGTCCAAACAGCAACCCATGATAGATATTAAAAGTGTAAAAATAGATGCAATTGAGAAAATCAAGTTCATTGATGGCATGTATTATGTGAAAGTGTTATACAAAACAAAGGAACGGGTGTATGGCGCAGCCTGGTTTCCACTTAATCGGATACCCCAAAACAAAATCCATCACTTGATTGTACAGGTAAAACATGAAATGTATAACCATGAAAAGGAATTGTATTATGAAGATCCCTTCCATCCTTCTTTAGTTCAACAACGAACTCCAGTGCCACACTCCATGAAGGTTTACAAATTCCAGTTTCATTTTAGATCCCCAGAATTCAAATCTAGATATATGCCACATCATTGGAATCCTGTAGAAAATATTGATCTGAATGCAGTGTATGATTTTCTTGATGATTTAGAGAGGCACAATACACACGTTCGATTTGATAGGAACATATATGCATAGTTTGGTATCGGCAAAAGAGGTACCGAAAGAACATAACTATGCTGAGACAACCACAGGACTGGTCAGAGACTTGTCACCCCTGACAGATGCTGTGATACTCTTAATATGGCTTGACAAACCATATTCGAGTACAAAAGGGAATATGTATATAATTAGTTACTGCTTACAAGTTGTTGCATTATGTGTTGATGTATTGATGTAGTTTGTTATAATTCCCACTAACATGACTAACTTATTTTATGTTGTGAAAAATCCAAGGATCTTGCGGATGTAAGGTTTGCACTTTATACTCTCATGTATGTATGTATATGGATACATGAATACTACCTACATGTATGTTTATTCTTTCCTCGAAAATAATTGTTTAATAACACTAAAAAATTATGTGAGTCATTCATCTTGACAAAATAAAGTATAGTTTCTCTGTTGTGCTCTTTCACTGAGGCACCGGTTGAAAATCAAGTGCTAGGGTCAGACTTGTCTGCAGCAAGTCTTCCCATCAAACTTTTTCAGCCTGGGTTTCAAGTGAAACACAACATTATATTTTTCATTTTTGATTTTCAGGAATTAATTATCCAACATCATTTCTTTCTCAATTTCATTCATTTATGTTCTTTACAATAGATCACTGTGTCAGAATAAGTATTACTGACTTGACTAGAACCTATATCTCTCTTTACATGGTGATCAGTGTCCTTGTTGTGCATTTGGAATGTTGTATCTAAACAGGAATATATATGTACATAGTCCTCAATATAACCCATGTATGTAAGTATGTAAATGATGTAATGATACATGTAACAAAATTATAAAAAAAAGAAGAAAAAAAATGAAGATTGACTAAATAATCACTCTTGAATAATAATGAATATCTTTGTGCCAACTCTTTCTATACAAATATATCTTAAACATTGCTAACTCTCTGCATTTCACATCTGAGTGTTTCAGCTGTATGGTGTCCACAGACAGAAGTGACCCAAGAAAGCCAAGAGCAAAAGCTCCCCATATTCCAGACAAGTATCAGCAACCTCACCCACAGTTCAACATTGCACAGGAATCTTCAACTTCAATCAACATCACACAAGAACTTCTAAAAACTCCACCAAACATCGATTAAAATGACTACCACAGACAATTTATTACAGTTTCGGGACGAAACTTATTCGGGGACGGAGGGAACTATAACAGAGCCATAAGACATGTACATGTAAAATAACTATAACAGAGCCATAAGACATGTACATGTAAAATGAACATGTACCTCAATTATATTCCATTATTATTTAATGTTTGTTTATTGTGAATTTGTATTATAAGTATGGAGTTATTAGTTACTGATAAATGTATACACTCAATATTATGTAACACATGTTATAACTAGGATTTAATGCTATGAGTTTACTTTTGTAATAAGATTTTATGATAACAGTTCTATTAGTTCATAGCTCTTGAAAGTTGACATTTAATTAGTGTTGTTAGACCATTTCTGACCAGCTGGTGCAAAGACAGGAGCCAGGTGTCAATTGTAGTCAGACTGTCATTTTAGTCTCAGATAATCCTTGTTGTTATTAGGTAAGAGTCCCTACTGTTAATTGAGATGTCATACTGAATGAACAGGATAGCTGGCAGACATGACAGGACGTTAGGATTACTTGAACAATTGTTGAAAGTGTGTTATGATTGTTAAGAATGTCTACCTGTGGATTTCACTAAAACTATAATGTATATAAATATGTATGCAGTAGGAAACCAAGTCAGTTCACTTTTAGAATTCATCTTGGCATGCGACTTTGCAGCGCCAAGGCAGTTCATAGATGTAAGTTATATAGGTAACACTTGTAAATGTAGATTGCTATATGTACTGACATATAGTTTCTGTAATAACTGGAAGTGCTGTATAATTGTATATATTGGAATTAATATTACGTCAAAGTCAATAATTAGATTAGGGTAAATAAAGCTAGGTTGTGTTATATTTAACATGGACTACGACTTACTTATTAATGTGATAACCAGTGAGCCAACCTGGTTATAATACCAGCTATTCAATCAAATTCTGTCATTACCGCTTCCAGTTTGTCAATTTTGGTCAAATTAACCAATCAAATGACAGAACTACATGTAGCACTTCTGGTTTATCTTGTGGTAATTGTGCAAGCTTCTCATTGCATGTTACAACTGCTGCATAGGCCATTCAGTGCATCAATGATTCAAACGAGCAGAGAATCAGGCCTAACAGAACTGCATCAATTATTCAACTGATGTGGTACAGTTTACAGCTCTGATGATAGCTCCCCAAGGACTGATCAACTGATAATAGGTACAGCATACTTGTCAATCTGAGTGATGATCTGACTTCATCAACCATTAATTACATATGATCCAGCAATAGTCCTACATGTACCAGTTGTTACATGTGAATACAGCTTTCCAGAGTTTCATCTTACTTGTTTCCAAACTTTTCCTGCTATTTCCTATCTGCACGGATGTACATGTATGAACTATAATTTAGGAAAAAGAACTCAAATATTGTTAAATTTATTGTTTTGTGGAGGAAAGATGAAAGTAAATAAGAAGAATATTATCTCAATTCTGAATTTAAAAAAAAATGAATTTTATGAATTTTCTCTAATCTCAGCTGATTCTATCTCAGCTGATTATGAGTAGGTCTGCATATAACATTTACATGTACAACATATCAATTCTAATCTGTCATACATGCTGTGTTACATGTGCATGCACTTATGTGTTGTGTTGTTAGGCTCAAATGCTGACCTATACAACAGTAAATAAAGGAGCCATGGCTATGTAAAAATGAAATTGTCACTTTCAGGTCGGGTCTGACACGATCATAGGATATTGACAGGGAAATTGATTCCACTGTCACAATGATGGAGCCAAACAAATGGTCGCCATTGGTTACAAAAATACAAACACACTGTTATCTCCACAATCAAAGGGAGAGAATGCTGTGTTGAGAGTGAAAGAGAATTTAGGCTCAGAGATCATGATATGACCTACTGCGGATATACAAACCAATACACTTTCAACTTGTTGATAAATGCTGGGCAGAATTAGGATCCCATTGTGAAAGAGCACTGGGGTGTAACTAAAATATAAGTTACAACTGTACCGCAACCTATCATATATAATATGTTATGTTGTTTAATGGGAATATCGCATGTTTCTAAATATGGTGGACTGGACGCACATGTACATTTCAGGTGTTGCTGTGAGGAAATCGCACATATATGAGCATTCAACTGCTCTCCTCAATTAGATTTTCAAGGCGAGTTTTGGTGAGGTTAGGCCTGCTCCTGTGGGCAAAGTGTTAAACCAATATGTCAAGATTCCATATTTAATAATAATTCACATAACTGTATCTTCCAAAACCCAGAACAAACTATCTGAAACAAAGCCTGAGTTTTTCTGGAGCAATGTTGTGGAACTCCCTTGGCAATAACCTCAAAGAAGCCCCATCTCTTCAAGTCCAGACTTCTAAAATCCCTATGCTCTAGCACATAATATTATGTACTATTTTTATGTCAAGACACTTACATGTAATGTACTCTGCAGTGTTTCGTGATTGTATATGTTGTACATACTTGTATTTTTTTATTTTTTTATTTTTTTTTGGAGGGCCTCCAAATGTATGTAATCAATATCACAATGGATTATCATTTCCTTTCTAAAACTGTCTCATATTGAAATTATATATGTAATTACAGGAAACTACCTGTTTTATAAGCACGATTCATACAAATGGTACTATTTTCTCTGTGTGGTACATCTCTTTCTCTCTAAGCTCATGAAGCGATATTATCCACCAGTTATTATGTGATCACAAAAAAATTAAAATTAAAAAATTATATATATTTAAAAATAAAAACAAAAATCGACCTACTGACCCATGGTATGTAGAACGGCTATTTTACCCAAACAAATAACTTTTTAATTTTGACCGTAGACATGGAAACTTAAACAATGAAACAGCTGAAAACTGAAACTCTAAAGAAATACGTTAACATAGATCACAAGCCTACACAGTGGAATGTTGAACCCGTAACCTAAATATTGAATTTATACATTCAGTAAACTTGGAAATCAACAGATCTAAACGTTGAATCATGCACAACTCAAATGCTGAAACTGAAGAACCTTAAAATGAACAATGGAACAAGCTAAACACAGAAAACCAAAACAATGAAATTCAAATAAGGAAACCAACACATTTAAAAGTAACAGGAAACCTGACCAAACAAAGCAAAACATATAAAACCTCCAAAATAAAAACACTCTTACATGTAATGGTTTAGAGGAGAAACATTATGAAGCTCTAGCTGACCCAAACAAATGGGAAAAGGAGCTGTAACAATGTTACCATGGTTACTGTACATCTGTCCAGTGTCAGTCCACTTTAGACTGTATTCAGGTGCATGTATCTATGTTACCATGGTTACTGTACATCTACCCAGTGTCAGTCCACTTTAGACTGTATTCAGGTACATGTATCTATGTTACCATGGTTACTGTACATCTGTCCAGTGTCAGTCCACTTTAGACTGTATTCAGGTGCATGTATCTATGTTACCATGGTTACTGTACATCTATCCAGTGTCAGTCCACTTTAGACTGTATTCAGGTACATGTATCTATGTTACCATGGTTACTGTACATCTATCCAGTGTCAGTCCACTTTAGACTGTATTCAGGTGCATATATCTATGTTACCATGGTTACTGTACATCTATCCAGTGTCAGTCCACTTTAGACTGTATTCAGGTGCATGTATCTATGTTACCATGGTTACTGTACATCTATCCAGTGTCAGTCCACTTTAGACTGTATTCAGGTGCATGTATCTATGTTACCATGGTTACTGTACATCTACCCAGTGTCAGTCCACTTTAGACTGTATTCAGGTGCATGTATCTATGTTACCATGGTTACTGTACATCTATCCAGTGTCAGTCCACTTTAGACTGTATTCAGGTACATGTATCTATGTTACCATGGTTACTGTACATCTATCCAGTGTCAGTCCACTTTAGACTGTATTCAGGTGCATGTATCTATGTTACCATGGTTACTGTACATCTATCCAGTGTCAGTCCACTTTAGATTGTATTCAGGTGCATGTATCTATATTACCATGGTTACTGTACATCTATCCAGTGTCAGTCCACTTTAGACTGTATTCAGGTACATGTATCTATGTTACCATGGTTACTGTACATCTATCCAGTGTCAGTCCACTTTAGACTGTATTCAGGTACATGTATCTATGTTACCATGGTTACTGTACATCTATCCAGTGTCAGTCCACTTTAGACTGTATTCAGGTACATGTATCTATGTTTCCATGGTTACTGTACATCTACCCAGTGTCAGTCCACTTTAGACTGTATTCAGGTGCATGTATCTATGTTTCCATGGTTACTGTACATCTACCCAGTGTCAGTCCACTTCAGACTGTATTCAGGTGCATGTATCTATGTTACCATGGTTACTGTACATCTATCCAGTGTCAGTCCACTTTAGACTGTATTCAGGTACATGTATCTATGTTACCATGGTTACTGTACATCTATCCAGTGTCAGTCCACTTTAGACTGTATTCAGGTGCATGTATCTATGTTACCATGGTTACTGTACATCTGTCCAGTGTCAGTCCACTTTAGACTGTATTCAGGTGCATGTATCTATGTTACCATGGTTACTGTACATCTGTCCAGTGTCAGTCCACTTTAGACTGTATTCAGGTGCATGTATCTATGTTACCATGGTTACTGTACATCTGTCCAGTGTCCGTCCACTTTAGACTGTATTCAGGCACATGTATCTATGTTACCATGGTTACTGTACATCTACCCAGTGTCAGTCCACTTTAGACTGTATTCAGGTACATGTATCTATGTTACCATGGTTACTGTACATCTACCCAGTGTCAGTCCACTTTAGACTGTATTCAGGTGCATGTATCTATGTTTCCATGGTTACTGTACATCTACCCAGTGTCAGTCCACTTTAGACTGTATTCAGGTGCATGTATCTATGTTTCCATGGTTACTGTACATCTATCCAGTGTCAGTCCACTTTAGACTGTATTCAGGTACATGTATCTATGTTTCCATGGTTACTGTACATCTACCCAGTGTTAGTCCACTTTAGACTGTATTCAGGTACATGTATCTATGTTACCATGGTTACTGTACATCTAAACAGTGTCAGTCCACTTTAGACTGTATTCAGGTACATGTATCTATGTTACCATGGTTACTGTACATCTACCCAGTGTCAGTCCACTTTAGACTGTATTCAGGTACATGTATCTATGTTTCCATGGTTACTGTACATCTACCCAGTGTCAGTCCACTTTAGACTGTTTTCAGGTACATGTATCTATGTTACCATGGTTACTGTACATCTACCCAGTGTCAGTCCACTTTAGACTGTATTCAGGTACATGTATCTATGTTTCCATGGTTACTGTACATCTACCCAGTGTCAGTCCACTTTAGACTGTATTCAGGTACATGTATCTATGTTACCATGGTTACTGTACATCTACCCAGTGTCAGTCCACTTTAGACTGTATTCAGGTACATGTATCTATATTACCATGGTTACTGTACATCTATCCAATGTCAGTCCACTTTAGACTGTATTCAGGTACATGTATCTATGTTACCATGGTTACTGTACATCTATCCAGTGTCAGTCCACTTTAGACTGTATTCAGGTGCATGTATCTATGTTACCATGGTTACTGTATATCTACCCAGTGTCAGTCCACTTTAGACTGTATTCAGGTGCATGTATCTATGTTACCATGGTTACTGTACATCTATCCAGTGTCAGTCCACTTTAGACTGTATTCAGGTGCATGTATCTATATTACCATGGTTACTGTACATCTATCCAGTGTCAGTCCACTTTAGACTGTATTCAGGTGCATGTATCTATGTTACCATGGTTACTGTACATCTATCCAGTGTCAGTCCACTTTAGACTGTATTCAGGTACATGTATCTATGTTTCCATGGTTACTGTACATCTACCCAGTGTCAATCCACTTTAGACTGTATTCAGGTGCATGTATCTATGTTTCCATGGTTACTGTACATCTATCCAGTGTCAGTCCACTTCAGACTGTATTCAGGTGCATGTATCTATGTTACCATGGTTACTGTACATCTACCCAGTGTCAGTCCACTTTAGACTGTATTCAGGTACATGCATCTATGTTTCCATGGTTACTGTACATCTATCCAGTGTCAGTCCACTTTAGACTGTATTCAGGTACATGTATCTATGTTTCCATGGTTACTGTACATCTATCCAGTGTCAGTCCACTTCAGACTGTATTCAGGTGCATGTATCTATGTTACCATGGTTACTGTACATCTACCCAGTGTCAGTCCACTTTAGACTGTATTCAGGTACATGTATCTATGTTTCCATGGTTACTGTACATCTATCCAGTGTCAGTCCACTTTAGACTGTATTCAGGTACATGTATCTATGTTTCCATGGTTACTGTACATCTGTCCAGTGTCAGTCCACTTTAGACTGTATTCAGGTGCATGTATCTATGTTACCATGGTTACTGTACATCTGTCCAGTGTCAGTCCACTTTAGACTGTATTCAGGTGCATGTATCTATGTTACCATGGTTACTGTACATCTGTCCAGTGTCCGTCCACTTTAGACTGTATTCAGGCACATGTATCTATGTTACCATGGTTACTGTACATCTACCCAGTGTCAGTCCACTTTAGACTGTATTCAGGTACATGTATCTATGTTACCATGGTTACTGTACATCTACCCAGTGTCAGTCCACTTTAGACTGTATTCAGGTGCATGTATCTATGTTTCCATGGTTACTGTACATCTACCCAGTGTCAGTCCACTTTAGACTGTATTCAGGTGCATGTATCTATGTTTCCATGGTTACTGTACATCTATCCAGTGTCAGTCCACTTTAGACTGTATTCAGGTACATGTATCTATGTTTCCATGGTTACTGTACATCTACCCAGTGTTAGTCCACTTTAGACTGTATTCAGGTACATGTATCTATGTTACCATGGTTACTGTACATCTAAACAGTGTCAGTCCACTTTAGACTGTATTCAGGTACATGTATCTATGTTACCATGGTTACTGTACATCTACCCAGTGTCAGTCCACTTTAGACTGTATTCAGGTACATGTATCTATGTTTCCATGGTTACTGTACATCTACCCAGTGTCAGTCCACTTTAGACTGTTTTCAGGTACATGTATCTATGTTACCATGGTTACTGTACATCTACCCAGTGTCAGTCCACTTTAGACTGTATTCAGGTACATGTATCTATGTTTCCATGGTTACTGTACATCTACCCAGTGTCAGTCCACTTTAGACTGTATTCAGGTACATGTATCTATGTTACCATGGTTACTGTACATCTACCCAGTGTCAGTCCACTTTAGACTGTATTCAGGTACATGTATCTATATTACCATGGTTACTGTACATCTATCCAATGTCAGTCCACTTTAGACTGTATTCAGGTACATGTATCTATGTTACCATGGTTACTGTACATCTATCCAGTGTCAGTCCACTTTAGACTGTATTCAGGTGCATGTATCTATGTTACCATGGTTACTGTATATCTACCCAGTGTCAGTCCACTTTAGACTGTATTCAGGTGCATGTATCTATGTTACCATGGTTACTGTACATCTATCCAGTGTCAGTCCACTTTAGACTGTATTCAGGTGCATGTATCTATATTACCATGGTTACTGTACATCTATCCAGTGTCAGTCCACTTTAGACTGTATTCAGGTGCATGTATCTATGTTACCATGGTTACTGTACATCTATCCAGTGTCAGTCCACTTTAGACTGTATTCAGGTACATGTATCTATGTTTCCATGGTTACTGTACATCTACCCAGTGTCAATCCACTTTAGACTGTATTCAGGTGCATGTATCTATGTTTCCATGGTTACTGTACATCTATCCAGTGTCAGTCCACTTCAGACTGTATTCAGGTGCATGTATCTATGTTTCCATGGTTACTG